>NQII01004142.1:172685-217707 GCA_002778355.1 Clitarchus hookeri
ATGGCTCCTTCTCCGATATGGCATGCGCAGACCAATTAGCATTGCTTATGCCTTGCTCTTGCACGTGCTAGCTGCAAAGTATTATCAGACAGGTCGCCTAGTGCTTGCTCACTTCTGTATTGTACTTTTTTTTACAACATTATGTGTAGAAACAAAATTAAATTCCACTAATTTCTGATTTGAGAACCCAACTATTGTAGTGTGGATGAAATCCTAGCTACTTGAAAATTGCCTGATTACCCTTACTGTGTAACACTTTCTCGACCAAGTAAATGTCTGGATATTTTGTTAACATTATTGCCTGCTCGTAAAAAGAACCTCTCAACTGCTCCCCATTCAAATCTGCAATTTCATAGGTCCGTGGTTTGTAATGTCGAATCTGTGCAACCCGATATATATCTACAGACCAGTTTGGTGAGATCCCTTAGAGAACAGATTTTTAAGATCTGAAGTACGCACATAATCGCCCACCTTTGCTTTCACTTTGTTATACTCTACAACCTTTTTATGTTTAAACATGCTTGACAGCAGCAAATTGTCTTATATATCTGCTGGGCGCATATGGATAGTGTGATGTTTTCTGTTATTATAATTGACTATTAGTTGGGGTAGTATATCGAGCCAGACATAACTCCCATGCTCTGTAAATTCTCGCCATATATGATTTTTCAGAGTCCTGTTAAACCGTTTCTCTATATAAGCTTTTTTCTCACTAAATGTACTGTAATGGTTAATGTTATTCTGTTTCATTAGTGAATGGAAGGGTTTATTTTAGAAATCCTTGCCTAAGTCTGTCTGAATACTTCTCGGTGATCCCTTGTCATTTAACACCGACTTCATAGCCCTGGCAACGTCAATTCCCATATTACGCCTGATGGGGACGCCCCACGCAAATTTAATGTAACAGTCGATAACAATTAACAGGAAATTAAAGCCTTTATTCACAGAAGCGTAAGGAATCATTTCCACCAGATCAGCCTAATATAGGTCGCGAAGTTCTAACAACAGTATACGTCTTCTAATGTAATTTTTCCGCGATGGTCGGTGTAATTCGGTGGCGATCTGTGCACGAGACATTTTTTGAGTACATGTATTTGCCTTCACGTAATTCTTCCATGATATTCACGATCTCATTGGTGTGTGAATTATTTCCGGCCTGTTGGGATGCAATGAGTATATGTAGGCGTGCCACTAGCTCATTTACATCGTCCCAGTATACATACTCGAGCTGACTGCTATCATCAAGCTTTGAACCCAGCCCAGAGCCGCTAGCTAGCCCTACATCCGGAAACAACTCTACCTTAATGTCGAATTTCGGGTGTAACTCATTCTTATATATGTTGGCATTTATGTTATTATCAGTTAAATACACGTTGGTGATAGAAAGATATTTTTCGTATTGATGGAGTGCTTCTCGTGTGTACTCACTAGGTATGCGATTAAATAGTAGTTCTTAGAGGCCTGGAGACACATGTATTACTTCGTTGTCGATCTGTATATAATCATTGGGTGGAAAAAATATTTGCTTACTCCCCAAATACCATTTTTTATTCCTGCTATAAACACCTTAAATCCCATCATTAAAACGTGTTCTATAAGAAGTGAGATTATTACAGACAGTTGTCGAGTGTGAACCCACCTTTGTACATTTCCATTTGGCAAAAGAAATGTCGTCCTCTGGACGTTCGACGTCCAGGTCAGTCTTCACCATGGCGACAGGGGGAATATACTGTTTATTTCGTGCATCCAGTCGGGATGTGATTTACTGAAAAGCTTGATCCAGCACAGCATCTCACTCTATACGCACTCGGTTCGCCTGCAGATACTTGTCACGCACACTTGTTATAGCATTGCATAAATCCTCCATGGCTGCAGACATTATACTAATGGACATAAGTTAAATGTATGTACTTTATATATTAGACAATGGCTCTACACACAATCCGATTTACTATTTCATCCTCCAATGTATTGAGTTTCTGGAGAACTGCAGTATACATGTGCTCAGAATGCATCCATTTTTCATCGTCCGTGCGCAAATAATTTAAATAATGCGATGGTGGATAAGTTCCTCAATATCCGACAGTCCCGTACTCAAAGTTCGGTTACGGCTATCCGGTTCTTCGAGCATATTTGTAATAAGTTTATAAGTCATGCCTTCGAATATTGAACTGAGTTTTGTTTCCAAGCTACCTACACTCTCCAACTGCATATATAGTGTGTTTAGCACACCTTACTTTTGCCGGACGTATTGATTGCTCGTATAGTTTAGTGGAGAGGCTTGCAAACCCCTTACCAACTGTCTGTTCGAGCTTCGTCTCGACTGCTATGAGCTTGGCATCCACACCACTCAGCTTGCCTTCACTCTCATTCGCTACATGCAAATTATCGCTCAATGTTGCCACGAGGGTCGTAAGAGACCTACAGTCAACACGTTCGCCCAAATCTACAAGCTGTGCTTCCACGGCAGGGGGCTTGCTTCCCACTACGCTTCGCATGTTATTAGTTAAAGTCTGAAAATGTTTAGTCACTGTAACGGAGAACATACTGATGGCATCGAGGTTCGATTCTAACTTCTTGCTTATTACATCCAGTATAGCCTTGCCATTAAGGTGACTGTCTAGTTTAGCGGCGAGACTGCTAACTTGCTCACCCACATATTAAAATTTTTTCTCCATAGCTGAAACCGTACCGCCTATCGCGCCGAGTTTCTATACATCATCAGATAATTTGTGAAGCTAGGCCTCCATTTTGGTAGACAGTACATTCATGTTGCCGGACAGGATGCCTTCAACAGCTTCGAGTGAATCCCCGGCAGTAAAGGTAGTGAGGAGGGATACATTTTCGATTAATGTGCCGAGCCGCAAATCCATGTTAGTGGTAAGTATATTGGTATCGAAGAGGCGGCCTTCCACAGTAGCGAGCTTCCCACCCAACGCAGAGAGTTTCTTAACATCATTGGTCAATGGGCATAATTCACATGACACTGTTGTATGAACTCTGCTAGCTATACGCTCTCCCATACCACTCAGCACTGTCTCTAAAGCAGTGATTCGTGTCATTCCTGCCTATAATGTGCGCAGATGCATTTCGATACTAGTTTCAAGTGTCATCACTGGCCACAACGCTTTCGATGTAATGCTGCGGACAAAGGATACATTCGCAGCATCACCGTCATGTTTGGTGCCGCCTAGATTCTTGGCTTGTTTCCCGAACTTGGATACTGAGTAGCTCATGCTTCACTGATGAACTATAATAAACTGATAAAAACCTCTATGGTACTGTCCCTTATCAAGTGGAAGATCTTTTGCTATGAATAGGAAACTGTGAGGCTCGAGCCAGCAATGCGAACATATTTCTTTAAATCTGTCAAATGTCATATCGGTATTAACATGGTGAGAGTAAAGGTGGTGTAAATGCAGGTTGTCCATACGAAATAGGACCAGGAAATTAGGATTGTCATGTAGAAGCTGTTTAGGCATTCGTGAATATTTTTGACATAGGTAAATAGAATCCACTGCTACATGACGTCCCATGCTGAAAAACTGCTGCATTGTCACCTGTTTCTCGCATGCAATGTCGTCGAAAATAAATATAGGGTTTGGTAGAGCTTCGCTTGGCTGTAAGACTGCATCATTATCGCTAAAGGGAAAATAACGAAGTCTGGTAATGGCTTGTAGTATTTGTGTGAGGCGCAAGTACTTTGGTTGGTGTAGTGATTTCGAGTATAGGTAAATATTCTCGAACCGAAGACCGTTGGGTTCCTCCAGAAGACTGACAAGCACACTTGTCTTACCTCAATAGCTTGGCCCTGATATGATAGCCTAGATGGTGCTAGGTAGTAACTTCCCATGCTTCAATTTAAATATGCTAGTTTCGCCTTCGGCGGCATCACAGATGCGGACAAGAAGCGTGGTTGACTGCTGTACGATCTGCATCGCACTGATTTGCAAATCGGTTAATCAGCAATATTTATGTAAGATTTTTTGAGTGAGCTCTGCTATGTAAAATCTTCAAATACTTAGTTAATTTTTTTTTGGAATGATAGAGTGGCTGGGGTGTGTGTGTGTGATGCGGCCTGCCACTTTCGTCTTGGAAGTGGACGCACCTGCTGTGTCTGGGGGATAATTATTATTTAACAACGTCCCATTAACTATATCCCTGCCATATCTGGGGATAATAATAATTATTTAACAACATCCCATTACTTTAATGCCTCCCATATCTTAGGATAATATTAATAATTTTTTAAGGATGCTCCATTAACTTAAATGTCTGTTTACTTGGAGGCGCCCCGCGTTTCAGCACTAGCTGAGGACATAGGCTATTATTAGTAGACAAGCTTTTTTTTAACACACCATTACTTCCAGACTATAACAGCTTTTTTTTTGTTCTGGAGGCCGCAGCCATTAGTGTATTTTACGGGTTGTAGATATATATATATATATGTGTGTGTGATCATACCATCAAATTTTATTCAGTATGAGTTCGTGGGAATAAGTACCAATACTATTCGTGCAATGAGTATATCCTAAGGTTAAAGAGCCTAAGTTTGCAACAGAATGATCAGCAGGACTTGATTTACATGTTGTTGAAGATCATTTGTTGCCACCAGGTGAATTTCATCCGATTCGTACAGGAATAAAAGTGAAATATCCATATTCCGATTTTGGATTTGTTTGTACAATAACTTTATCAGGTCGAAGAGGTATTTTATTATACGCTGGATTTGTGATCCTGATTTTACAGGAGAATTATATGTTTGTGCCTTTAATCCTACTTCTACTGCTGTTCCTATTATTTGTGGCGAGCACATTGCTCAATTACTTATTATTCCTTTCACGAGGCCGATTGTTGTTGTAGTTCCTTCTATCAATTTTGGACCTTCTGAACATGGTGACGGAAAATTTGGCTATTCCGGACAGTTTACGTTGTAAATCTATTTTTCGTACTAAACCTAAGTGTATTGCTCATTGGATACTAGGTATTTCATGTGCTTGCACCATGTCTGACAACGAAGAAATCTTTAATCAAGATACACAATTGATGTTACCTAAACGTTCTTGTTCTCCTTCACTTGTAAAAGATTCTAAGAAAAAGACAATATCTCCTAGTAAGAAAGTAACATTTAATATATCTACAGATATTCTTTTGGCTTTTTTTCGCATTTTTTCTCCTACATGTCATGTTTTCTGTATCGATCCTTGGGAGTGTCTTGGCTTACTCGCAGCAAACATTCAGAAAGCACCAATAGCAGTGAGAACGGACATCAGCAGCATTCTTTCTCTTCTACAAGGATCTGCAGCAGTAATGAATTCTTCGAACGATATAACATGGGGAGATTGGCTGAATTCCTTGAAGGCAATAGTATCATCCACGACCACGACAGTATCCCTTACATCAACTACAGAGAGGCTAGTCGGATTCTTCGACTCGTGCATCAAAGACAAGAAAATCCCAGATCAAATAGATGGAGCATCTACTATAAACATGGCTACGAAAGGGACACATCCATGTCATCCACCAGTGTCCATGGAACAACAGCAGATGTTGATGTAAGTTGCTCGACAATTTACAATTTAAAGCATGCCTTCCCTAACATAATAGACGATCCGAGTACCTCGACTGGAAGTATTACAGAATTATCTTCTTTTATTTCTTTAAGAAGCGGGGGCCGTCTCTACAAGTGCACTTTCCTGCCGGATGTTACTCAACCAGCCCTGTTACAGTTGAAGTTGTTTCCAACCAACAATGTACTAACGACACCAAGCAAGGAGATGTGGAAACACCAAAATCAGGGGATTTAAGTTTTTGTAAATACGACGAATCCGAAGACAGCAATAGACAAACATCTGGTCCGACTCCTGCACGAGGTTTCCAAAATGGTGAATTCGAAAAGGGAGGAAGGAGTTATGCACGATGACGTTCGTTAAATGTGTGTTAAATCAAAATATTGATACTGTAGAAGTGTTTAATAAATTAATTTACATATGAAGAATTTGTTTTGTTCTCATACATTATATAAGCCTGGGAAAATATAATTTAGGGCTTTTATAGAATCATTTTTTAGATTATTATTATTTATGGTGGAAGGTACTGAAATGTGTGTTAAATCTAAGTATTGATACTGCAAAAGTGTTTAATAAATTCACTTACATATGAAGAATTAGTTTTGTTCTCATCCATTATACAAAACTGAGAAAATATTATTTAGTGCTATTAAAGAATCATTTTTTAGATTATTGTTTTAACAGTGGAAGATACTGAAATGTGTGTTAAATCAAAGTATTGATACTGTAAAAGTGTTTAATAAATCCATTTACATATGAAAAATTTGTTTTGTTCTCATCCATTATATAAACCTGAGAAAATATTATTTAGTGCTATTAAATTTTCAATTTTATAATAATAATCAATAACTTAAAAAATGAACATAGGAATAGTTCCTTCAATGCCGATGCTGTCTCAGGCGATTTAATGGCAAGGGGTATTCGTCGCAGGGAACCATATGTAGGAAAAACAAAAATGGCCACCAGGGAATGTTCGATAAAAAATTTTTTTGGAACTTTTAAAAACGACATTTTGAAAATTTTGGAAAAAATAATTTTGAAAACATTTTTAAAAATAAAATTTTGGAATATTTTCAAAACAAAATGGCTGTCGTCGAAATGGAATGCCAGTGTAGGCGCTTTCTGCACTGGCTGCCAAGATGGCTGCCATAGCAGTGGAATGCAAATGCATGATGTTTACATTTTGCTTTGTAAGGTTCGGGCTCCCTGGCTCCCTGTCATGAATCTGCATTCGAATGCCCCATTTCTATATACTGTCCGTCTATATATCACATTCTTCATGTTCTATGTATGATGCAAATTTTTATAGCCCGTACATATAAGCCATGTTTTTTTCGTAAATACGCAATTCGCGCTCTGTCTCAGTGAGAATGCGAATGGCGGAAGCCACTGGCACCAAACCTAATTCAATCCAGGAGGAGTACCAGAGAAAATGATAACTTATGCTTCAGCAAGGAAAAGGCCAACTCCAGCTCCTGACCCCACTGGAACTCAACTCCCTACTTTTTCAACGAGTTCAAGGGTGCCGCCAATTCTGAGAAATGCTCTATAAAATGGGAGTAATAGCCTAGTAATCATATAATTTTAGCACTTCCTTCAAGGTTTTACAGCGACGGAAATTTGCTATCGGGGCAACACGATCAGGGTCAATCATCGGTTGATCTTCGCAGAGCAGATAACCCAAAAATTTAACCTTGTTAGATCCCAAGGTAACTTTATCGGGATTAACCGTCAGACCCACTTCCCGCATTTTAAGAAACACCAGAGGTAAATCGGACAAATGTGACTCGAGATCATCACTGTACAAAATGACGTCATCGACATAATTTAAAACAAACCTAAATTTATACTTTAACAAGACAAGATCTAATACCTGGGACAAGGCTTGACTGCCAAAATTATAGCCCATGGAATATGCGTGAACTCAAACTGGCTCCACGGTGTCCTAAAAGCAGTATATTTCCTGCAGGAAGGGGAAGGACCCAGCAAACACTGGTGAAAACTATTATTTAGATCTAACACCGAAAACACGCGGGCTTTACCCAGGTGCTGAAGGGCACTATCAATAGCGGGCGGTGGAAAAATGTATTTATGAATTTTCTTATTTACGAGAGAATGGTTAACCACTAGACGATACTTGTCGCTATCCCTCTTGCGCGCCAGAAACCCAGGTGTGTAGTAGTCTGACGTGTATGGAAAAATAATGCCACCTTCTAGAAACTTATCGACTATATCCCGAAATACTTGTTGCTTGGGAAGGCCGGGGGGGGGGGGCATTTGAAATGATGGTCGCGCACCAGAATATCATCCGTCAAGGAAAACTTAAAAGGAAGAACGTCTCAATAGCCAATGTGTGAGGAGATGACGTCGCCAAGCTCTTCCTTCAACTGATCTATCCGGATGTTCGGAGCAAACCCAAAGGACAAATAAAATTCGTCGAGATTAACCGCTGCCCTATTTTCCCTACAAATTCGAGCCATAAAATGGTGTCATGAGAAAGCCCCATTAAAGCCTAGGGCAGTAGATATTTTGGGCCTCTTGCCTGCCACAGAGAGAGGCAATCGGTATTTATTGGTGTGCCAAGATTACTCCGCTAAGTAGCCTGAGGTCATTCCTTTCCCAAACCAAGAAGCACAAACTGTGATCGATTTACTCGTACAACATGTCTTCTCGAGGTTTGAGGTTCCACTAGAACCTTATTCCGATCAGGGAAGAGATTTTTAAGCTTCTGTGTTACAGAGTGTAACAAAATTTCTGGGAATGAAGAATACTAGGACTACAGCCTTACACCCTCAGTCCAGTGGAATGGTCGAGAGGCTTAACTACATTCTTAAGCATTACACATCTATCCTCGTGGCAGACAACCAAAACGACTGGGATTCAAAGTTTCCATTGTTTCTCCTTGCTTACCACTTGGCATTTCATGAGTCTACAAGGGTAACACCATCAATGATGCTGTTTGGGAGAGAGGTAGTTAGTAGTGCTTAACGTCTCGTCAAAAGCGAGGTTAATAGAGACTGTGCAAGTTGATCAGAGTAGCAGAAACAGGGAAGGAATCGGTAATGGCCTGTAGTATAGAAACAACCTAGCATTCGTCTGGAGTGAATTCGGGAAACCATAACCATGGAACACCGAAATCAGGATGGAAGGACTGGGATTCGAACCCAGGCCCTCCCGAATGCGAGTCCAAAGTTTAACCTATTCCGCACCTCGCTCGATTTGGGAGAGAGCTATGCCTCCCTAGTTCCCTAGTAACTTGCTTTTTGGGCGGCCGATAGAAGTAAAAGCTGTCTTCTCAGAGTATGTCAGCGAATTATGTCACGGACTAGACTGCATTCATAATTTTCCCGACAGCGCCTCAGAATAAATAATTCACTTAGTGACACGATAAAGTTGTGGTGTTACAGGATATTTCGGGCGAGGTATTTCAAGAAGGCCCACTGGTTTGGCAGTACAACTCAAAAATACAAAATGGATACTGCCCGAAGCCACATAAATGTTGGGGAGGCTCCTACAGGATTCTGAAGCAGATTACATCCTTCCCTTCCCCTCTCGGGTTTGTGTGGCACAGTACTCCATGTACTTCACCAGTATCTTCAGAAGACTAGCGAACCATGGTTTCGCTAACATGGGCCATGATAATACTGTCGGTCTGATGTTACTCCCTTCCTTGAAATATCGAATGACTTCGATAGTCGTTGCGCGAATTTTTTCGCTATCAACCTACTTCCCCGGCTACGCTACACGAGGTGCGAAGAAACTTTTTGGCCAAGTCAGCTCATCTTTATAAGCTGCTACGTGCCTCTGTGTCGGGAGTCTGGAGTTCTGTGCGGGCATTAGTGCACAGTTGTGTCAAACCATCGAAACTAAGAGTGACAGTAGTGACCAACGAATATACTCTGTAAGCATCGGGAAAGAATAGTGTGTGACTGGCCTGCTGGACTGTGGGAAATTAGAAATTGATAAGTGGCAGATACTTGAAATGATGTTAATGTATGGCAATAATTATTTTGAGTGTATATGTGTAACAAATAAGAGCACGAACAAGCTTGAAGAACCCAATGATAGTATAAATACAGTGATGAGATCTTTAATCATAATTAAGATTGGCATAAATTTTGCACACACTAATAGGAATGATAAATGTAAATATTATAGATAGGCTGCTTAATAGTGTAAATAAATGTGTGTATTTTCATAACATAGTAAATAAATCAAGAAATTAAGACTAGTTATTTTATACTTGCCAATATATCCACCCCTCAGGAACTCCGATACGCCCCAGGCGATTTGTACTAATATGTTCCACTCGAGTTACGTGATTTCAGTTAGACAGTTGCCTTAACGACCTTAGCCTCGGAGTTGCTGCTAGGAAAAATAAGTAATAATCTTTGCTAACCAGACTAGCCTCATGATCACATTATCGGCGAACCATTCAAAACCACATGTGTTTTCTGACTGTAGTATTTTTAGCTAAGCAACCTTCGCCTCGTGTCACGATATTTTTTTTTTTGTCTTTCTCCTAGCGTCTTCTAAAAACTTTGTTCATGTGGCTTGGTTTAAATTGCGGTGTTTATTGTGATATTTCTCACTTGTCTGAATATTAAGCAATGTTGCACTCTATGGTTAGTAGCAAATTAAGAAACACAATTAGAAGAAAATATACACTATATGTCATTGTACTGTTTTGCTCATAAACGCGTTATGATTTTAATGTGTTTCAGGGATCCCTTTCCTGCAAAACTCCACAGAGTTTTGGATTCGGTAATCGAAGACCTGAACCATATTCTGGAAGTAAAAGGCTGGGAAAGATTACCAACACACCTGTACAAATACTTCAAAGGACGCACAAGCAGTTAACCTCAGTTCAATATGTGACGGAATCGAATGGAAACAAGCTTCCTTTATATTGCGCCGTAATTCACGTGCATGTATAGCCACGGCAGTGAACTATAAAGCTTTGAGAGTTTTTTTACTTAGATATCTTAAAATATTTTCAAATTGCATGCCATCAGGATATGTATCTTATATTAACTGTAATGTAATGTTGCCGTAAAGAGGAACCAGCGCTTGTGAAGAGCTTTTAGTTGCACTCAGAAACCATAAGCCATCAACTGTACTACAGCTGAAGATTGAGTATTGAACTTGACAGCACCAGCTTGCTACGCATGTTTTGAAAATATTTACAGAATAATTATACTTTTTTTTATATTTATCTTTGAATATTGGATGTTCATGATAATGCATTCTTCGTGAAATTCTTTATTTAGAAATTGTGCAATTATAAAAAAAAACATTATATTGTTCTTTAATGCCATAAATTTATCCATGAAAACTACAGGAAAGCAATGTACTGATTGTCGAAAAAACTGTGAATGCAGTAACAGACATAAAAAAATTGTATTAGATTTGATACAATTACTTAATTTCTATTTTTGCTACAATTTCGTGCTAAAAAAAAGTGATGTTTCACGATAAAAGTTATAACTTTAACTCTGCCAAATTCTGTATTTTACTACACAACATTTTCAAAATATCAAATAAATCGTATTATTAGTTTGTTAAAGTGTTTAAGTTATCACTATTGTTCTTTCATAATTTAACATATATTTATGCCGATATATTAGTGTGGATTTCATTGTAAGTATGAAGAAATACTTTTTCTGTTATAGGATTATTTCGATAGAAAAAATACTTTATACAACTGAATTAATTTATTTGTCTATTTGATACACATATATTGAGTAATTTTATTTGAATGAATCAGATAGAGTTTAAATTTCTTCACCATTTTCACTAGAGATATCTTGAAAGATTTGTTCTATAACCTGGTGGGATTTCAAATTTCTTACTGTTTTACGGCTCGTACGCCGAATGCCTTAGTATTTCTGTAATGCTAATTTTCTGGGAATTTTCCGTCCTTTTAAAATTCAAGCAAAATAAAAGTTCATTACAGTTGCATCATCAAACAAAAATCTTAGGTGAATTAAGGAAAAAACACTGAGTGCGTTAGCCATTGCAGACCTGTGTCACCACAGAATAGACTATATAGGTTTACGACACTGCAACGGCGCCAGGTTCAGTAATTATTCGTTTAACTACTTACCCCAATTACAAAATGCCTTGAAGTACACATGTATCTGAATGGGTGCAGATAAAAATGGTTTCCAATGTATTTACCATTTTCCCTTACTGTGATATACAGGTGGTGTCGATTTATGTGAGAAGTAATGAGGATGTGTACAGTACAACTCAAAACAAAACATCCTTACGAAAATATGTCCTAGTTTCAAGATTCGATGGTTCCCTAGTTACAGGCCCTTGTCATTGAGTCTGCTGTTGGAAGTCACTACGCCCCTGTTTGTGTACAGAGAGTGGAGGTATGAGCATGGAGTGAGTGTTTGCTAATCTCATTTCACTGTTGACCTTTAACGCACGTCTGACCACAAGTACTTCGGATACTACTAGCTGAAGCCAGCCCACTGTGTTTGTTCGTACGGCACTTTTATAAAGGAGACTTATTCCAGTTGCGAAAGGAGTGTAATCTCACTCACACTGATGAGAATCCTAGTGACGACATACGGCGGATAGCAGCAGCAGAAGCCGTGGAACTTTAAAGAGATTGCGAAATTTAACACTTACGAACTGCTTCGTCTTTGTGATATTCAGCGTTCTTGCTGAAGCTGACTTCCCACAACGAGTGGAGTTTTGAACATAGTTGTAACACATGTGATGTCTTGATCAGCACTTTATAGCAACTGTTTTGTTTATTGATGAGCCACCCTTCACGAAGGGTGGCGTGCCCAATTTCCGCAACACTTGCCTATGGTCTGCAGAGAAGCCATACACCACTGTGCAGTTATGCCATTTCGCCAACAGCAACAGTTGAGTATTAATGTCTGGGAAGAAATAGTATGCGACATCTTACTCGGTTCTTAAATGGTACTCTAACATTTGAGAGGCTAATCGTACAGTATCTTTCTGTAACTACTCTAGGATGCCCCATTATATTTGATACACCATACGCGATTTATGCATGATGGTGCTCCAGCGCATCTGGGTAGAATGGACAGAGACTCTCTGGATGAGCGGTTACCGCATAAGTGGTTGGATCATACAGGACCAATTGCCTGGAGTGCACATTCCCCTGATATGAAACCAGTAGATTTTTGCCTTTGGGGACATCAAAAGTCCATCGTTTACGAAAGACCTATGATTTACATTGCAATGCTTCGCCAGCATTTATAACAAAGTTGCCAGCGTATCTGTGGCATACCGGGGTTTTTTTCAACTTGTGATACCGTCACTGACCTGATGTGAGAAGACGCGCATTCAGATACACGATGAGCATTTCAAGCCCGTCTTGTAAGAGTGGATCACTGCTGGCACACAAGCAGGGCTGCAGTGACATGAGCAGGAGTGTGACAAGCGGCTAGTAACAACTCCAGCAGAAACTTGGAAAGCCCTACCTCAGAAATTATCAAACCTAGGACATACGTTTGTATAGATTATTGTTTTGAGGTGTACTGTCGACAGCACAATTACATCTTACATAAATTAACACATCTGTATATTATTATATCCATATGTCACATTTGAGTAATTGGCATAAATATTGCTGTTTTTACGAGGACAGCTACCGACAATACTGAAGTGAAGACAAAATATTTTTACACGTAGCCTTAGTTTTTATAATTTTAAGCTAAGCATATGTTAATGTTAACCTGAATTTATCCCTTCCAGTGAAAAGTGTTTCCATTTTTTAAAAATAAATATCATTACTTTGAAATATATATGTATTAATTGTAGTAGTTTGATCATAATAGGTAAATATACAATTAATGATTTTACTAATTTATAAATGATTGTCTATTTAAGATGCTGCTAGGAAAAATTATTGTTTCAATTTCCTAAATAATTAGATAGTATTTTATGAGTATAAAATATATACTCCCGCTATGATTCGCACCTATCTCATGATCTTCTGAGCAATTTGAGGGGTATAAACAAACTATGCTTTTATGGTCGTTTTTCTCCACCTCTATTTTTATAACAAGATGCGTTATCTAAGAACATGTCACGCACCAACTTTCTACAAACAATGAACACTTACGTATGCTTCGGCTTGTGGCTCGCGAACTAGCATCTATCATTTTCCATTCTTTCGTGAAATTTAAGAATAACTTTACATTTGTCGTTAATATTCCAATAACCTTTATATTTTTATTCACTATTGGCTAGTTGTTACTTTTCCTATAAAGTGGGAAAGTGGTGAATACATAGCAAAAATCGAAACAATTTTTTGCGTTGAACTTTAGAGAAAACTTAATATCAAAACCAGCATGTGACCTCTCGAGGGCGAATTAAACGTAATAAATATATCGTTGAACATTCCTCATTCTTTTGTTGTAAGAATAACTTTCGTATTTAGTTGTAGAATATGAATTCAATATGGATAAGTAAGGAAAATTAGTGTTTCTAAAAAAAAGAAGTGGAGAAATAGAAACACATAACCGATGGAGGAGTATACAGAGAGCCCTCAGGCGGTTCAAAACACCGCCCTCTCCTAATGTATTTCTAGAGTTTGTCGATAAATAGTTATAATTTTGAACATAAACAATACTGTAATTTAGTCTAATTTAGAATCATTCCATAAAGACAGTAAATAATGTAGAAATGTGATTTCTTTGTGTTAGTTTTAGCACTTGTAGCCAACAGTTTTTGTAGGAGACCACAGAAAATGAGATACTGATCCCAAACTACATTTATTATAACACAGTGCATATAGCACAAGTAATTGAAAGCAATAATTCTTAAAATATTTCATTAATTAATAACAAACTACCTAAAATCATAAGATGATATTCGCACATGCCATTCGAGAAATACACGCCTTATTCTTACGCTGCAGTAACTTGAGAAAAATATTGTTGAAAGTATGTCAAATAAGTATAATAAATGTTACCTACGTTGTACATTGCAGCCGCATTTCTGAAAGCATTATTTTGTACATGTAAATTAACTATACGTATGATATGAAAGATATTTGTATCTTAGTAACTACTAAAGCAATAAAATCAAGATTCGTTAGAATGCCACAAAATTAATAAACTTTGTTATAAATACCACCAAAGTGCTGTTATAAAATTGTTGTAGTCACTATATTTTTACGCTATGCAATTATGTGGCTGAAGGAGTTTTATGTACTAAGCAATATAAAAGCTATCATAGTTATGTATTTGAATTGTTAAATATAAACTATTTGTAAAGTTAACATATTTGTTTGTTCTTTTTATTGTTTATATCACTTTCTGGCAATATGTATATATATATATATATATATATATATATATACATAAGAAAGAAATTCCAAGGCATATGTATGCCTTGGAATTTCTTTAACCTCTACTCTGTTCTGCCAATAAACCCGTTCCACAATGAAAAATAAATTTTTTTGACATACCCATATATAAGTCGGTTCATGACTGGAAGAGACTTTCTTGAAGCCCTGCTAAAGATCTACTTTCAAGCCCATTTCGTATCCTTCTGCCAAAGGGTAAACAAACATTGCCATGTGGCAGTCACATGGCAATGTTTACATGCAATGTTTACATTCCACTGTGTGTGAGTACATGTATTCGTACATGCACGTACCCATCATAAAAGTAATGTATATATTATTAATGGATATTCCACAAGCGTAAAGTTTTTAATCTTGAGAATTTCACACAAAAGAATATGTGATGCAAGCGAAAAACATTTCATTATATAAACCCAAAATGTGAGTATTAAAAATTAGATGTTTCGTGTGCGTGCCTGTGTCTGTCTCTCTCTCTATCTATCTCTATATATATCTCTATCTATCTCTCTCTATATATATCTCTATCTATCTCTCTCTATCTATATCTCTATCTATCTCTCTCTATATATATCTCTATCTATCTCTCTCTCTCTATATGTATATGTGTATAGGTTTGATTTTGGGTGGGGGAGAAAAACTTTCACTTTGATTACATATTATAGACACAATACTTTGCAATGAAATGTGTCAACATTCAAAGAGTTCATCTAACAACATTAACATGGCAACGCCAATCTCTCATAAGCCCCCGAATAGCCGTGCTGTAGAGAATTTGTGCGATTCTTGTTTAACCTAATATTTAATTTATCAGTGTTTGTTATACTAATATCAGCTCTTTATTATTTGATTTTTCATAACGTATTACTTTAATTTGTGCTAACCTTCTCGTACAGATTCCTTTTGCTTTTGAAATCTGTATAAGAGATTACTCATAGTGCGTTCTAACGTGTTTAATATTTTTCAAATTTATTTCAGGTTTGCTTAAAATTTTATTTACTGTATTTTACGTTGTATGTTGCAGTAGTTTTTGTGTGCAGTCATGAGTTCTAGCAAGGTGAATAGAAGATAAGTCACCAACGCCAACAGGACATCATTAACTTTACCGAATCATTGTATTCACTAATTAGCTGAGGGGAAATGAAACCCTGCAACGTCGCGGAAAGAGTGGCAGAAATGTTGAAACTCTCCAAATCTACAGTGCTAAGGTATGTCAAAATATCTGTAGTATTAACCATTGCGTTTGCAAGTTGTGTGTGTTAAAATCAATTACGTTGGCCCACAAAATGTGTTTACAAGAACATTAAAAAAAATTTGTTAATAACTTGATAACGTCGTCGAACGTTGTCTATGTGTATTTGTAACGTTTTATTGTGGTAATTATTAAGTTTATAGGGTTTCCTGTAAAAATAAAAATAATTCATTGAAAATCTTATATTTCCACTCTGATAAAGATGCAGAACACGAATATACGAGGGACATTAACGTCCGACTAATTTCGTAATATATGCACACCTAACCTAACAGAACCTAACCCCACTATGAGTGAATCACTATTTTACATTTTTTAACTAACCTAGGATTGTAGGGTTATATAGTAACCAATACCTGCCACCTATTAAACTAACCTAAACTACCACACGGCAGAGCATATCACATTGTCACACATCATTTGTAAACAAATCCTTGTATGTTTTTGGTATCAGTAACTGTAGTTGACCCAGTAACTGAATTATGGTCCTTTTTAAATTATGCAAATTAGGTTGGCTATGTAGCACTGAAAGTGAAAAATATGACACTGATAATTTACAATAACTAAAAGACAATGGCTGTAGAACAGTGGTGTTGGGGAAATGCATTAATACACAATTGTTTTCTTAAAAGATTATGACTGCGATTTCATCGATTACGATGTCCTCTCATGTTTAGTGAAGTGATACAGATATGTTTAATAGTAGGGGAAGTTCCAGTTATATCGACTGTAATCTATTTAGTGACGTATAACAATGGCAATTAATGCCGCAATGTAACTTATAAATACAAAACAAGCTCCTTCTTCAGAATCTTAAAATGCACCATCTCTCCATAACCTATATAAAATTAATTGACTATAACAAACTCACTATAGAGGCAATTTTCCTTACCATTGTCAGTTGTCTTTATAATAAATTTCCACTGTATATATTGGGTTGTTTATGAAGAATCCCTCGCAGGGGTACACAAATTCCAACACAAAGTAGTTTTTATTTTTAATTACACATTGTAATACCACCTTTTGGTTAGGTGATTCATACACTCACATTTGAGTCTATATAACCTAACAATCGTAGGTAAGTTTAAAAATGTAAAATAGTGATTCACCCATCGTGGGGATAGGTTCTGTTAGGTTAGGTGGGCACATGTTACGAAATTAGTCGGACGTTAATGCCCGTCGTATATTCGTGTTCTGCATCATTAGTGGAGTGGAAATATACCATTTTCCGTGAAATTATTGTTATTTTTTTTACAGAAAAGCCCCCTAAACTTAATAATTACCCAAATAAAACGTTAACAAGACACGTAGACAACGTTCGACGATGTTATCAAGTTATTAACAAATTTTCTTTATGTTCTTGTAAACACATTTCGTAGGCCAACATAATTGACCTTAGCACACACAACTTGCAAACGCAATGGTTAATACTACATATATTTTAACATACCTTAGAACTGTGGATCTGAAGCGTTTCAACATTTCTGCCGCTCTTTCCGCGACGTTGCAGGTTATCATTTCCCCTCGTCTAATTAGGGAATACAACGATTCGGTGAGGTTAATGATGTCCTGTTGGCGTTGGTGACTTATCTTTTATTCACCTTGCTAGAACTCATGACTGCACACAAAAACTACCGCAACATATAACGTAAAATACAATAAATAAAATTTTAAGCAAACCTGAAATAAATTTAAAAAATATTAAACACGTGAGAACGCACTACGAGTAATCTCTTATACAGGTATCACAAACGAAAGAAATCGCCACAACGAGAAATAATAAAGAGAGGATATTAGTAAAAAAAAAAAAAAACCAGTAAATGAATTATTATTGGTTAAACAAGATAATCGCACCAATTCTCTGGCACGTGTATCGCCCACATCTCGCCAACAACACACGGAACGAAGGTTTGTAAACAAATGGCCGCTCTACTTTCACATTGAGCGTGATCTTGTGAGTATGCAAGAAACATTGAAATCAAAGTACGTTAGCATCACGTCATTAATAATTGGCATAATAAGATACAAGTCTTTTCGAAACCCATTTGTAAGCGATAAATTAACAATTACGTTAAAACTTTAGAACTATTTCCTCTCTTTGTGCTGGCAACCTAACGGCATAACTGTATCCGCGCTCGCCGCTGTTTGTAATGTTATATGCATGTAGCTAACGGCTAGGGTGTTTTTTCAAAGGTTGATTTTCAAAAGTTTCTTCCAGTCGTGAACCGACTATACTGGTTAGTTGTGGATTATTTAGAACAGGTGTAGGTAATAAGCTCTTACACTTAATTCTCTAACATATAGAGAGCACTCTTCTATGTTTTCAATTTAAATGTTTATGTATATATATATACATTAAACTATTTGCATATGTGCGATAGTAAAAATGTCCATTGTAGCATGTACCACATTATGAGGGAATGGGTAACATATAAATAACAAAAAAAAAAATGCAGAGTAGTAAAACAATTTCGGGCGCTTCCGCCCACCTGCAAAATCGTTCAATACTGGAAAAACAAACTAACTCACAAATGCGAAACAGAGCATTGGACCAAATAGCTGGAACTTTATAAATTTTTGTCTTCTTTTTGAAGTGAATAGTCTAAGCTTTGCTTTTAAGAACAACCTTGAAAAATAATATATAATTATCTAATTCGGAGGTAACCAAACGTTTTGTGCTCCTGCCAGTATTATCAGTATGTCTGTCAATTTATTCTATATGGAAAAACCATAGATTTGAAGGAAGCCTTTTACTCTCCACATGAGTTGTAAGGATTCTCATACTTGAAAAACTCAACGTCTTACATCGAAAAAATAAGTAATTATTGTTATGGTCCATGGTTATGGGAGATGTTGAAAAACTCAACATTCCTCAATGGCATACAAAGTGAAAGTAATCATAAATTTAATTAAGAAATTGTTGCTACCCGATNAAAAACTCAACATTCCTCAATGGCATACAAAGTGAAAGTAATCATAAATTTAATTAAGAAATTGTTGCTACCCGATGTATCACTCGAACTGCATGGCAACCCGAACATTTTGAATTGGAAAATATTTTGCAGTATTTATGTGGATTTTACAACATCTGGCACCATTATAACTTGCTGCGTTTCTAAGCCACGGTATAAAAGGCGAGAAAACATTTATCTATGCAGCCTATCAACACACTGTCTTTGAAGGTTGTATATTTGCATCAACTGTAATTTGGAAATCAGCAGTTACATGAAGGAAAAGCCATGCATCCCGCTCTTTGTGTTTGCCCTAACAGGAGATCCCGGTCAAGAGCTTATTTAATCTCAAATTATGCTCACGTGCATTCTGATCGTTCCGAAGAATGTGCACGAAGACACCATGCCGATATACAACCAGATCAATGAAATGATCAGTTCCAAAATTAATAAATTATACTAAATTTTCATCTCAAAGAATGAGACTGAATTTCATGGGAGAAATTAAATAGATATGAGCGCCAGAATGGCCCAATGACCAGTACATCATATAGTGTCATACAACACCTGCCAGTGCAGAGGTTATCCTTAGTGCTATGCGCTGAAGCTAGCTCTGTGACCGGTCCGGCTCTGTGGAGGTGACCCACATCGACCCGCCCCCNCCCTGACAGACCAACTCGCTGCACTGTCGCTCGCCTGAGGTGAGATTGTTGACAGCGATGACCTAGCTCGCATCACAGGCTCTTCTCCCCCTGCGGGAGAAGCCGATGAATTTAAATGACATGCAAGAATATTCTAGGACCCTCGGCGTTACGTAGCATTTAGAGAAATTTCTGGATGATGGCCTATGACCCTATAAATACAAGCCACAGCTGGACTGTCAGCAATCTTGGTAGAAACCTTCTGGCTGAGTGCAGTAACAGGGCATTATCGAGTGCGGCGAGGGATATCGCTGAAAAGGACGGAAGACGACGGGATGTTGCGAGACAACGGTGGACAAGGTGTTTGTGGTGTGAATGGACGAGAGGGCATGCAACCCGATGAGTGAAGGCTACTGNGCGAGACAACGGTGGACAAGGTGTTTGTGGTGTGAATGGACGAGAGGGCATGCAACCCGATGAGTGAAGGCTACTGTGCATGAAGGTGCTCGGAGAACTCTAGAACATTGCGGACTGGTGGGATCTGGACTAAACTAAGGTGGGACTNTACTGTGCATGAAGGTGCTCGGAGAACTCTAGAACATTGCGGACTGGTGGGATCTGGACTAAACTAAGGTGGGACTGTAGGAACATTTGATAGAGACATTATTGTAAATATTGAAACTGTCAAATTACAACATATAATTTATAAAATAATTGCATATGTTTTGATGCACTGTCTATTGGGACTAATTTNGAAACTGTCAAATTACAACATATAATTTATAAAATAATTGCATATGTTTTGATGCACTGTCTATTGGGACTAATTTGTAATTATTTAATTACATTAATTTCCTGGAGATGATTTTAAATTGTAGTGATTGAATCAATTCATTGTAAACAGCAAGTGATATCAACTTATTGTGAGGATTNTGGAGATGATTTTAAATTGTAGTGATTGAATCAATTCATTGTAAACAGCAAGTGATATCAACTTATTGTGAGGATTTGGGTTGAGAGAATTTTGTTTGTGGTTATTGTAAATAAAATTAGGAAATTATAAGTAATCTCTTCTATTTAATTAAGACATCCCTTAACGAACCTGGTTTAGCCCACTGACTTTTGAGAAAATTGTAACAGTATATTCAATGTCAAAGTGAGTTGCAATGACAGACGATTTCCTCGATATGGGCCAGGAGCTGGAATGTGACGATGAAGTTTTCAAACCAGAAATGGTGGACTTTATTGGCTGTTCTCATTGGTCTCTTTGCCCGCTGGAAGGATATTTGAATGCCAGCAAAGCAGCAAGAAATTTACATTCTACCAAACTATTAGCTTTGTCTTAAAAGGCNTGGAAGGATATTTGAATGCCAGCAAAGCAGCAAGAAATTTACATTCTACCAAACTATTAGCTTTGTCTTAAAAGGCAAGCTGATGAAAGCCTACAGGACCAATCCCATCACCGTAAAGTTCGTTCGCAATGGGATACTCGATGTTTTTGAATGTTTGATGCATGAGATAAGTAGTATATGTTGTANACCGTAAAGTTCGTTCGCAATGGGATACTCGATGTTTTTGAATGTTTGATGCATGAGATAAGTAGTATATGTTGTACAGAGCCGAAATGTGAGCATAAATTCGACAATAAAAATTATATTTTACTCATGCCTAATAATTTATCTGCTTAAAATACGGCAAGCATTGGCATAGCCAACAACTACAAAGTTTCCATTAATGCATAAGACAAGATCGAGGTGTGTATCATACTATGGATGCTGCTGGACTTTGCTGAAGATAAAAAGCGGATAATAAAAGGCGTAAAGAAGGAGCTGGTAATTATTCTGACTACATTACATCCCAGTGCCAAATTGGGAATCGGAGAAAACCCGCACATCCTCTCTTACTTTTAAACAACATAGATTGGTGATTGGTTTGTTCCCACGTGACACTGAGCACCCACAGATGCATGTCAGTGTTTTAAACCAAAAATTACAATTTGATCGAAATAATCTTCAGAAGTAAGAGTATGATTATCCGCACAGCTCAATCTGCTGCAGTGTACAATCTCTCGTTCTTATGTTATCTAACAGCATGGTAAATTCCTGCTAGGTAATATAAGCACTTTAGACGAAAGCAGCGTGATATAAGATAAAAAAAGTTTGCCATTGTAAAANAATTCCTGCTAGGTAATATAAGCACTTTAGACGAAAGCAGCGTGATATAAGATAAAAAAAGTTTGCCATTGTAAAAAAAAGTCACGTTTCTCAGTTTTTGGAAATCGTAATATATTTATTTGACTATATTTAATTCCTTTATGTTTTGAATATATATTTGCTTTCACTCGAATTCATTTCTATATTATTGGACTTTAATTCCTTTGTTTTATTTNTTATGTTTTGAATATATATTTGCTTTCACTCGAATTCATTTCTATATTATTGGACTTTAATTCCTTTGTTTTATTTTGATCAATTCAAAAGTTTTCCATTCCAATCGAGGCCTATTACTGGCTGCAATTTGAGGTACACCAGAAGCTGAAGTTCTTCGTAGATAAACTCTACCACGCCGTATTTCATNCTATTACTGGCTGCAATTTGAGGTACACCAGAAGCTGAAGTTCTTCGTAGATAAACTCTACCACGCCGTATTTCATATTACTAAATTCCCATCTTCCGAAGGATCAGCTGTGACGGTAAATGTCAGCATTCCGCAATATATTCTGCATGATTTCAAATAAAAAGCGTCGGGCTCTTCATGTTAGTTCGTTCTGTAACCACTTTCGATATGCATGCTCTATCTAGCGAGCATTTACTGAGCTACAATTCACCGAGTGAGGCGGCGCAGTGGTTAACTTTCGGACTCGCATTCGGGAGGACCTATGTTCGAGTCCCGGTCCGGCCATACTGATTTCGGTTTCCCCGTGGTTTCCCGAAAGCACTCCAAGTGGATGCTGGGATGGTTCCCCCCATGGCCGATTTCTGCTCTGTTCCTCCTTCTCTGGGCAACTTGCTCTGACCTTGCNGGATGCTGGGATGGTTCCCCCCATGGCCGATTTCTGCTCTGTTCCTCCTTCTCTGGGCAACTTGCTCTGACCTTGCTGTCGACGAGACGTTAAGCCCTACCTACATAATACGTCCTAAATTAAAACTGGTACACAAACAAATTACTGTTACCAAGAAGTGTGTGTTCGTCATGCTATGATGACCCCCACCAGAGGTATCCCCTGGTGCACCTCGCACGTGCGAGGGGCAAGTAAGGTGAGGTAGAGGATGGCATGTATATGCAGTTTACACACAAATTCTTACGGAAATATGGTTCTTCAGTGTATTTCAGCGAGGACTGTGACGGGCATATGCACTATGTGTGTAGCTAGGTACATCTTCTCGAGAACGAAGCCAACAGGGTGTTGAAATAAGTAATACTTGTNATATGCACTATGTGTGTAGCTAGGTACATCTTCTCGAGAACGAAGCCAACAGGGTGTTGAAATAAGTAATACTTGTGCGAACATTCTGTATACATGCGCTTGCTTTTACTACAAGCTTGCTTCACGCCTGCAAGTTTCCTACACCATCAATGGGAGGCTTAACTCGTTATGGTAGTAGTGATATCTACNAAGCTTGCTTCACGCCTGCAAGTTTCCTACACCATCAATGGGAGGCTTAACTCGTTATGGTAGTAGTGATATCTACTCGCTTCTCATCAACTGTGATGTCTGATATGAGTACCTTGTTACAAAATTTAACCGCAAAATGTAACTAACTTTTATTAAATAGAATTTATTTTAAATTACATTTGTAGGATTATCAATAAGTATTACGTATAAAATATTTTATATTTTTATGTTTATTTTATTATTAATTATTATATACCTTCATATATATCAAAATAATATGTAATATGTTTATGTATCGATGGCGACATCTGCGGGTTTTCCAATTATATGTGATTTCTTCTCTCGTGAAATGTATGTGGGTTTTCGCAGAGTGCTCCCATATTTNCTGCGGGTTTTCCAATTATATGTGATTTCTTCTCTCGTGAAATGTATGTGGGTTTTCGCAGAGTGCTCCCATATTTTTTAACATTAAAAATTTATATTATTTACATTTAAAATGTATAGAAGAGTACCTTCTGTGAGCATAAGCCGGGCTCCTTAAAAAAACAGAACAAGAAATGTTCCTCCAATTAGATGCATCTTTCACATGGTGTTTCGTAAAGTGAATTCAAGAGTGAAAGTTCGTACAATGCATTAATGGTTCGTGAAATGCTTCGCAAACAAGTAGACATGCTTCTGGGCAACGAAAATATTGGCGAGTGTGTCGCCGGTTCAAGTCCCGATCAAATGGTGATACACCGATGGTCATGGCCATGCTCACGAGTGTTCAGTATCGATGGTGAGTTATCCAGCGACCGTTCGTATACCTCAAGGATAAGTCGTGCAATAGTTTGTCAAACTGCATCGTTCATGCGCCATATAACAAATAATTGATACTCACCTTTGCATGCAGTGAACGTGAAGAATTATCTGCATTTATAAANTTCATGCGCCATATAACAAATAATTGATACTCACCTTTGCATGCAGTGAACGTGAAGAATTATCTGCATTTATAAATTAATATATTAATGACTTAGAGGTAAGTTGTTATTCAATCGATAGGATTTAATCGCAGGAGTCAGTCGGCAGGAGTCAGTCGGTAGGAGTCTTGTGAGGGGTCGGTATTGTAAGGGGTCGGTCTTGTGAGGGGTCGGTCTGGCAGTAGTCAGTTTGAAGAATTCTGGCTGGGCTTATTTGTCACTTGTCTGCTTTAAGTGTTAACATGAGTTCAAGCTGAGCGTAGAACTTGTCTGGAAGAAACTTTTGAAAATGCAACTGCATGGTAATGTGATTAAACTACTACATGAAATGCTTGGATGAATTGATGCATAAAAAATATTTAAATCCCACAGTTGATATATGTCAAAAGCAACAGCTATATTCTAGTGTGGAAAGGACTTGAGTAAACATGTAAGGAGACTGCACTTGTTAGGGGTCGGTGCCTGTGAGGAGTCAGTCTTGTGAAAAATATAGGTGTACGAGATCTTTTTTGTGTGGAAATTGCGTGATCATTCATGACCTCGAATGCAGTTGTGTATCATGTAGATGCAATAGAAAGCACTGTTGACGATAGTGTACACAAGTTATGCCAAGAGGAAAGAAGAAACGGTTNTATCATGTAGATGCAATAGAAAGCACTGTTGACGATAGTGTACACAAGTTATGCCAAGAGGAAAGAAGAAACGGTTTCCAACGGTTCGGATTGGACCCTCGCTTCAGTAAATTATCTAGAGCTGAGAACAAGTAGGGTTAATCCACTTACCNTTCCAACGGTTCGGATTGGACCCTCGCTTCAGTAAATTATCTAGAGCTGAGAACAAGTAGGGTTAATCCACTTACCAAAATAGGCACATACTGATTTCCTCTACCTGAATATAGAGAATTACAACATAGTTTCGCCTTCGGTGGACAGGATGGTCATATAAATTACTGCAACCACAGAAAAACGCTTAATTTTTAAACAGATATGTGAGGTGTCCATACTATGTGAAGGCAGCACTGAAGAGTCAACACTGAGGAGTCACAACTGAGGAGTCAGCACTGAGGAGTCACCACTGTGCAGTCAACACTGTGCAGTAGTACAAGTGTATGAATTCACATATGCTTGAAGAAGATGCAAGCTTGTCATTATACAAAGTCTAATGTGGAGTTTATCTCTATGAATGTGCCTTTTCCCACTGCTGAAAAATTACATGGAAAACAATGTTGTTACTGTGCCAAGATCTTCAGTAAAGGTTGCAATGCATGCCGAGATTAAAAGTGTAACTGTTCAAATAAACCAGCCTCCAGAATACTAAAATGTACCATTTGTGGTGTGACATTTGGTATAAGCGATAATTTAAAGAGACACACTGGTACGTGTAATGGTAATGCACATTTGCTTGACTTGAGACATGTACATGTAAAACACAACCGAAGTCGTGCTCTTATTTGTTAACGGGGCGCTCTTATCCGTGAGACCATTCCGCACCCCGGCCTCCCAGTAAGCGGGAAAGAGGGATCACGCCCTCTCATCGCAGACATGACCAGCGCTCACCGAAATTGATCAAATCCGTAGCTCCAACCTTTCATCAGGCCGCACCGAGCGTAGCCCCGATCTGATTTACCAGATCGCACCGAGCACGTCCTACCACAAGATCTGAGATCCTAGCACTCAGTTTACCAAGCGTGTGGTCTGGCCGGAGCACTACCCACACCCCTGACGTCATCTCGGGGACGCCCCCGGAACAGCTTTACTGAGCAATACGCCCACCCCTTTGGAATTATGGTTCAATATTGACAGAAAGAATTTAGGAGTTACCCCCCACCCCCTGACAGGGAGCACGAAAGGAACATGCTTTGTATTTTCCCTTGTGATGGACCAAGCTGTGTCTTGGCATAGCCGGGTATAATGATACCGTTTTGATGCCGACCCTGGCTACATGACAATTATGGTTTGAGATGCGGTGCTTTCTGCCTGGTTGGCATGATTCCCATTTTAGATGGTTTCAAGTTATTTTTAAAGGTCGCTTTTGTGGAAATATTTATTACTTTTTCCACTAGTTAATTTTCCAGTTAAATTTGTTGTTTGTATTCTATTCTATTGAAAATAGTCTAAATTTACTGCATCATTAGAAGGAATATAATTTGGAACATCTTTTAACATGTACTTTTAATGCTATTTATTTATTAAGGTATTATTTAAAAAAATTATTTATTTTTATATAGTAAAAAATATTTTATTTTGAATTATTTATTAAAGAATGCATTTTATATTCTAACTCATCTACTCTATTGTATCTTTTCTTTTGTCTAAATTATATGTACTAAAATAATTTTAATATTAAACTATTCTCCAACATATACATAAATTTTTATGATTTTATATTTAGTTCTATACAGATCACTAAGAAATAGTTAATTTTGTTCTTTAAAATTTAAATTTTTACAATAAACATTTACTTAAGATTTTAAAGCAACTTCATTTGTAAAATTATCCAAATTTTCACCTAATCTCTGTAATTCAACCGGGACACTTGAATTTTTATTTAACTGGAAGATTAAATTTCATATCTAATGTATATCAAATATTTCTTAAAATTTTTGAAACTTACATGTCTGTGTTTGTATCACAGTAATTAGTAAGATATTTATAAACATTTGTTTGTTAATTTATTAAAAAGGTACATCTTTTTAAAATTACAACATTTTAAATTTTTAATAAAAAATTTTTATTTAGGTGTTATTGTTTTAACTGCAAATCAGATATCCTTAATTACATATTATTAGGAATAATATTATATANTTTTTATTTAGGTGTTATTGTTTTAACTGCAAATCAGATATCCTTAATTACATATTATTAGGAATAATATTATATATTATATTTGTATTATAATTCTTCATCAAATTTTTTATTTGCAGTGCAATCATTTAATTATCTTTTAAAAGCAATATCATCTATCAATTAAGTTAATTTTTAATTTTTTATATTATCATTTAATTACTTNTTAATTATCTTTTAAAAGCAATATCATCTATCAATTAAGTTAATTTTTAATTTTTTATATTATCATTTAATTACTTTTAAAACCATCTTTTCAAAATTATCAAATTTATCATTTTAATGTTACGATTTAATATATTTTTAAAGCATATTATTAAAACCAGATTTTATAGTTTTATAATTATAAGACATTTTAAAATCAATTTCATTAAGAATAAGACCTTTTAACATCTANAACCAGATTTTATAGTTTTATAATTATAAGACATTTTAAAATCAATTTCATTAAGAATAAGACCTTTTAACATCTATATATGATATTTCTTTGTTATTTCAGCAAAATCATCAAACTTATTATTTGAAGTAAATTCTTTTAAATTCTTTTTAATTACTTCTTTTGTAAATTCATAAAAATTTTCGTTTTTAACACATTATTTAAACTAGATTTATGTGCGACGATTATTACTATGGTAGAATGGAAATGACTTAATCTAGTTTTAGTAGCTTCAGGAATAATAAAATCATTAAAATTTATGTTGTTATTGATATCACTATTTTTATTTTTATTTGATTACTTATAAATCATCTAATTTTTAATTTCCTACATTATTACTATTATTAAGTTTGAATTTTTTATGATTTTTTAAGTAATCTAAAANTCATCTAATTTTTAATTTCCTACATTATTACTATTATTAAGTTTGAATTTTGTATGATTTTTTAATTAATCTAAACTACTAAACCTAAATGTCTACACATAATTAAATTAAATTCAATTATTGTATCATATCACAATTCTAATAAATTNAAACTACTAAACCTAAATGTCTACACATAATTAAATTAAATTCAATTATTGTATCATATCACAATTCTAATAAATTGTAAATTTCTTAAATCATTTATTAATTCATTATAAATATGAATACCAAATGAATAAAAAAAATTTTAATAATTATTTTTACAACAACAACCCCAATAAATACCGAGATTTGATAAAATGTCAAAATTTACAATTGCACATATATTTCTATTAATTTTATTAGGTAATTCATTAATCACATACACATCTATATATTATTTATTTTTTATTGTTAAATTGAATTTTTTAAATTAACATTTTATTATGATTGGGTTCTTGATATTTATAGAAATGTATCAAAAAATGTAAATTATGTCAGCTCTTTAAAAATGTATACTACTACAATCACATATTTTAAACACTATATCAAATTACATATTTAATCCATTTATGAATTCTTTAAACTTTTTGAAAAAATCTCTGAAATATCACCCCATGTTTACTATGTCTGCCTGTGTTTTAAACACATCATATACCATCAACTTTTAACACTGTTATTATCTATAAAGTATTCTAATTTAGATTAAACGAAACTTTCACTTGTACTTCTTCTATAAGTTATGTTTCTTTCGTAATAAATATGAAATAAAAATTGTGTTAACAGTGATGCGTTGGTAACGACTATAGTCTATTCGCGGCTTCTTCACACTTTTTGAATCAAACCTTTGAGAAATCACCCCATGTATGACGTGTCTGGTTGTTCCTTATATATGTAATTTATCACAAGCATTTTATACTTGTTAACGTGTAAGTATCTTAGATTTGGTTAAATTGAACATTTACTTGTATTTACTTATAAATTTTAATAAGTAATTTGTAATTAATACGAATAAAAGCAGGGAGTAAATATATGTGTTGGTAATGCCTTAGTAAGAAACAGTACTTATGTAAAATATTATTAAAGTGAGCGCACATGAATGCAGAGTATTGTCCTTTTGGTGTTATTACTACTCTTAGTTAAGCTTTGTTTATATGAGGCGAAGGAATAACCTGAAACTAGAACTTCAGCAGGGCTTCTGAAAAGTAGGAAGTAACTGTGAATGGACTATAGTAAGAAATAGTTTACACATAGCATGTTATTTACTTGAGTCCTGACGTGCTATTTGTAAAGTTAATATATTTTACTTAAGTAATCTCATTTTCATGCAGCACCGATATAATCATATTTCATTGATATGTTAAATAAAATATACCGTTAAAAAAAANGTAATCTCATTTTCATGCAGCACCGATATAATCATATTTCATTGATATGTTAAATAAAATATACCGTTAAAAAAAAATTTAATACTNGTAATCTCATTTTCATGCAGCACCGATATAATCATATTTCATTGATATGTTAAATAAAATATACCGTTAAAAAAAATTAATACTTTTTCCTATATTTCATGTTGAATTTTAACAAATTAATTATGTTAATTAAATTTTATTTGTGATATCATTTTATTTCAATTCGATTTAATTGATTTTAAGAGAGGTAATTATGTTGGCGAGTTTTTTAATTTTAATTTTATTGAGAGACTTTCTTCCATTCACATTTTTCTGGTCTAGCATCCTCGCAGCAATTACACTTCAACCAAGTGCTGACGCATTTCCGCACAGCTTAACTGCATGCGTAGTTCGTCACTGAATATATATTTTAACACATCGTGTATTTTTCGCTTTACCGTTGCATCCGGTGATGCCATTTTTTAATGCATTTTTTTGTGCAGTGTCCTTCAAGATCGGTAAATTTTCACCTGACGTCAACACTTTTTCCGAGTTACCAAGAGCAGAACACTTCAAAATCTGCAGTTTGGGCAAGCATATATCATCTAGCAGAAAACGTCCGAAGCTTAGCCACAGGCTTCTAACAGCGTGCACATAGTATCTAGTGTGCCATTCTCCTTCCTGCCGGCCTTGTGAACATAGTCTTCGCAGCAACGTGCCCGACTTTGGTGCATTAGTTTTTATTATATATATAATAAAATATATTATAATATTATAATATTAAAATATATTTTAATATTAAAATATATTATAATATATTATAATAAAATATATTATATATATATAATCATCATGTTATGTAGTTTAGTTCTGCAATCAACATAGTTTATTTAATGCTGCAATGTTATGTTAGTGTGTTTACGACCTCCATCATGGAGGTCGCGGTGTCACCCCTCGCAAAGTCAAACCCTCGCAGAGTCAACACTTGCAGAATCACCGCTCACAGAGTAGCAGATCCCGCTACTGCAGTACTGAGGCATAGTTTGGGGAAGAGTGCAGACTCGTAGTCCTGCCCTGTAGCTGCGATGTGGTGTGTTACTCGTGACTCCTATAATACTTCATCAAGGATTGGTCATGGCGGCTTTTGTTTACTGGTCTCCACCGGCCATCTCCACTCATCTTCATGTTTGATTTAACTCACATTAAGAATTTTCATGTTTTTTAAATCGAACTTTAACCATTAGCAAGAAAAGTTGTTCCAAGAGTAATATTACACAAGTATATTCTACATAAAGTGACCTCATTTTTGTTTCATAATATTTTTATACCTTAAAAAAAAATGATTGATAAGTTTACTGGCATTTAAACAGATTATATTTATGTATCAAATACCTATTGTAAGAGGGCCCACATTTTAGTTCTTCAAAAGATTGTTTACATCATGTTATGATCATTAACTTATACTTTTATTATGCCAGCAATGTTTCTGAAATTTGTCTTTTATTAAAATAATTATCAAAAGTTACTTTTCTCTTGACTTGTGGCATTATTTGTTTTATACTTACCTCTGAGAACTTATATAATTTATAATAAACTTTCTTTGATCTTACATTCATGGCTTTTTATAATCAGCATGCATACACTGTATGCATACATTTTTCCTATTTTTTGGTAGCAGTAATTATTTAAATAAAGGCCACAATAATCTGGTAGCAGATCATGGTTAAATTCCACACAGTTGCTAAAATTAATATGGTAGCAGACCATAAGTTTAAAATTTCACGACTATTATTTTAACCCCGAGTCAATTTATTTACCATTCTGAAATGTGGGTTGAATCAATATATTTATACAGCATCAAAACAGGTAACTTATTTACATTACGAATTTTATCATTTTTAAATGAGTGCTTCGTCATTGTCCGTGTTTGGTCACTAGTTCTACTGTTACCATGTTTTATGTATCACTCTGCGCGGCCATCTTGGGCGAAGTGTGAAGTTTGTGTTAACAAGTTATCATGCATGTTTTTCTCTTTCTGTTCCCCAAATGTTTTGTTATAGTAATTCATTGAAAAATAACTAGGGCGTTTCTCTAAAATATGTTGTTCGTTAAAAATAATAAAATTAATTCATTCATACCACAGCTACTTGTGTTTAGTTAGCCTTTGTTATGAAACACCCTACATGATTTTTCGTGAGTTATAGCCCCATTTCGTCACCTTTTATTTTCATTCTTATTAGTTAAAATGGCTAATACTATGGTTTCGGAGCTTTTACTTTATGATGAACTCCAATACGACTTAGTAGTCCAGAACGTAGATGCATCAGGTGAGGTGCCCATGTTGTGCAAAAAAAAGCGACTGGCATTTAACGATTGCTCCCAGCCTTCTGTAGCTAATCTGAACAGCATGGATTGGATGGACGCGTTCAGAATTTGTGTTGACGAGGCCGAACAGTTAAGTGAAACAACGATTTCATCACAGGCTGCTCCCAGCAGCATGAGCCTAGAGAGGTGTTTAACTAGGCTCAACCATGTGATTCATTGATTCCCTAATTTACATCAGTTAGGGCAAGATGGCATGCACAATCTGTACATGAATGAGGTAGTCAAGTAGATTGACAATTTAAGACAAACAAAAGACATTATAAAAAAGTTATGTGATCTGGAAAAACAACCCATCACCATCATCACCACACAGCCTTCAGATGGCCCTATTCCCACATCCAACCTAGCTTCAGCCACAACCACTTACAGGCCAGTCCTTGTGTTCTCAACGCATAGTTAGGTCCCTCGCCCCAGTAAAAATTTCAGACACAAGCTATCACAACTCCACCACTGTCACCCCTCAGCAAACAGTTCCTCCCTTACCAACACCTCACAAAACCTCTCCAACCCCTTCACTCCCCACTCGCAACATTTCGGCATACAGTCAACAGCCCATTTACCACACTCACCCCACATCAACACCCTACATTCTCAACACCTTCCCCAACCCCCAACCTCTTTCCTCTCAAACCCCCATGCATAATTTTTGGTTTCTGGCAAGCTTTCGCACCCTCTCGAAAGAGTTCTTGCAACATTTCCCGAAACGGATGGTCTCAGCATTCCACAGCTGCTCAAATTTTTGAGAGAATAGATTAAAATAAAACAAAAAGGAAACATCCCTGACAACCAGCTGCTGGAAATAATTTTTCCATTCACATGCTCACCCTTAAGTGACACAAACACAGTGGTAATAAGCAATAACTACAGTATAGACCAGTATCACTAGTATTTACTGGAGCACTTCATCCCAGCCAGACTTTTAGTCAATATTTGATTGGCTTGGTTCTATCGATTACAANCTAGTATTTACTGGAGCACTTCATCCCAGCCAGACTTTTAGTCAATATTTGATTGGCTTGGTTCTATCGATTACAAGAACACTCTGAGCCTCCTGCCCCCTAAATCGCATAAATTAAAAAGGCTGCAATGGTTTTACGATTGTGTTTTTCTGAGGCTGAGATAGTCTCTGCAGAGAGATCACACTGTTTTCACATCCAGACCACCGACTTTTACTGACTTGGACAGTTTGTGCGTCAATTCCACAAATGCTGCTTTTACAGACTAATCCCAAGGTAGATTTCACCGCCATTTTGTAAGCCGATCCACATCATATTTGAAATCTGAACAGTACATATCTATAAGGCAGTGGTCTAAAAGTGGGAAGTTTAGGCCGCCTAAATAAAACAATTATAGCAAAAGTAAGGGTTTCTCAAAGAAAACCAATTTAGTCACTCCTGTCAAACCAGTTGATACACCATGTTTTGTGAACAGTGCCTTTGTCGATGACTAAGAAAACACATGGAGTTGTTTTAGTGACAGAAAATGTAGAATATGTAATGGAAGTCGTTAGTTAAGGGAAATAAAGTGTCACAACATCGAGGCAGGGGCACCCACAGGTAACCAATCCACCCCATGAAAGTGACCATGCATCTCCTTTCTTTCCATACCGTTAATATCCCTACGAATGATAATAATGTTAATCAAATTATGGCTTCAGCAAAATAATCGGGAACTTCCATTGTAACAAATAACCAAGTTGAAACCAAGTTGAAACTAACCAAGTGAAAACCATCCCACAGGAAACAATTACAAACTTCCCCCAGTTGTGAAAAATGAAAAAGTGATAAATTTANACCAAGTGAAAACCATCCCACAGGAAACAATTACAAACTTCCCCCAGTTGTGAAAAATGAAAAAGTGATAAATTTAGTTTTACTATTATTTTGGGCTAGATATTTTTTTTCTCCTTTTGCAAAATGCCCAGACTTTTTCCCATTACAAAGTGTCTAAAGCAATATGAAAATTAATGAAAACTTTAAATCCTTAAATATTTTATAATATGCAAAATACTTTTTTTTTACATTATTACTGGGATCAAGCATTATATACTAACAATCAAACACCCGTATAGTAATATAACCAAAAACGTATATTTTTCTGTCGAAGTGTTCACTATGCCTGCCCCNTAACAATCAAACACCCGTATAGTAATATAACCAAAAACGTATATTTTTCTGTCGAAGTGTTCACTATGCCTGCCCCGATCGTTCTCTTTCCTCCAGCATTCGGCACCCCCCATAAGAAGTCTGCAAGCTTCCAGAGTTGGTCGTCCAGGGCGTTTAGGAACCTTCCAGAAGAATGGTTTCGTTTCTTGCTAGCAGAAAATTCAAATTTCAGTGACGTAGAAGGCTGCACCGCAGTGTCTCCAGGCAACCATCGCCGATGTACAGAGGAGGAGACGGATGGAGGGATTAATGGGAAAACCTCCCGCCACCACCAGCTGGTTAATTTGCATGTTTCTCGTGGCGAGGACGGGCGCTCATGCTTGACATCCCGCTACAGCAGAGATCCAACAGGGCATCATCAGGTATATTTCATCACACATTTTCCGACACCCTCGTAGGACGCGAAAACCAGCAAACTNATCCAACAGGGCATCATCAGGTATATTTCATCACACATTTTCCGACACCCTCGTAGGACGCGAAAACCAGCAAACTTTTTTGACGAAGAGGATTGTCCGGAGTTTCAGGCACAACTTCACATCCTCGCCTCCTCAAAGCTCACCCAGCAGCCCCAGCCAAGGTCAGCAGACAGCAACTTCGGGTGGCCAATCGATTGTCGCAATCTCGTCCGTGGCTAGGACGATATTTACCAATAACACGTTTGTCATATTGGCCTGAGTGGGATGGAAAGCAGAGTGGCACANTCCGTGGCTAGGACGATATTTACCAATAACACGTTTGTCATATTGGCCTGAGTGGGATGGAAAGCAGAGTGGCACAGGTTTTGCCTGTCGTGCGTTGGGAGCACCCACAGATAACCCATCCATCGCATGAAAGTGATCATCCATCTCGTTTCCGTCCATACCTTTCATATCCCCATGAATGACAATAATGTTAATCGAATTTNATGAAAGTGATCATCCATCTCGTTTCCGTCCATACCTTTCATATCCCCATGAATGACAATAATGTTAATCGAATTTATGGCTTCAACAAAATAATCGGGAACTTGTTCATCTTCAAACATAATTAATAACCAAGTTACAACAAGTTAAAANTTATGGCTTCAACAAAATAATCGGGAACTTGTTCATCTTCAAACATAATTAATAACCAAGTTACAACAAGTTAAAATAAACAAAGTCAAAACAATCCCATGGGAAACAATTACAAACTTCCCCCATTTGTGAGAAATGAAAAAAAGGTGATTAATTTAGTTTTACTTTAATTTGGGCTAAATATTTTATTTCTCTTTTCTCAAAATANAGAAATGAAAAAAAGGTGATTAATTTAGTTTTACTTTAATTTGGGCTAAATATTTTATTTCTCTTTTCTCAAAATACCCAGACTTTTACCCATTACAAGGTGTAGAAAAGAATATAAAAATATATAAAAACTTTAAACCTTTAAAGGTTTTACAATATGCAAAATNCCATTACAAGGTGTAGAAAAGAATATAAAAATATATAAAAACTTTAAACCTTTAAAGGTTTTACAATATGCAAAATACTATCTTTTTACAATATTACTGGGCTCAAGAATTATATGTTAACAATCAAACGCCCATATAATAAAATAAACAATAAAACATATATTTTTCTCTCTAAGTGTTTCCTATTCCTGCCCTCATCGTTCTCTCTCCTTCAGCAGTCGGCCCCTCCCTTGAAAAATCTGTAAGCTTCCAGAGTTGGTCGTCCAGGGCATTTAGTAACCTCCCAGAAGGAGGGCTTAATTTATTGCTAGCAGAATATTCAAATTTTGGTGATGTAGCAGGCCACGTCGTGGTGTCTCCAAGCAACCGCCGCCCTTTTGCAGAGGAGGTAATGGACAGAGGGATGGATGGGGAAAGCCTCTTACCGCCACGAACTGGTCAATTTGCATGTTGCTCGTGGCGAGGACGGACGCTCACATGCGACATCCTTCTACAGCAGAGATCCAACAGGGCATAATCAGGTATGTTTCGTCATACATTTGCTGACACCCTTGTTGGACGCGAAAACCAGCAAACTTCGTTGACGTAGAGAATTGTGTGGTGTTTCAGGCACACTGTCACATTCTTTTGCTTTTAACAAAGCCACTTTTGCCATATCTCAACACACAAATAGGTTCTTTTACATATCAATGGACTTGTCGATGCAGGTTCAGTTCGGAGTCTCATATCAGGATCTGTTTTTCGACAACTAAAAAAAAAGGATGAGTTAAGGGTACTGAGCCAATAAGTTTACATTTTGTTGAGGCTTCTAATCAACCATTACAAATACAAGCAGTTACTTTAGTGACAAACAGAATTGATTTCTTTACATGGGTTATTCCATTTCTTGTGTGCGATGATCTTGCGACAGATATTATTTTAGGAGCTGATTTCATTTCAAAGACACACATGCTTATTGTTTTAGTTGTATCATGATTAGATTTAATGACAATGTGATAATTCCATTTTCTGGTTCTCAATCACAGCACAACGAGAAAGAAAAGGTATCAAAAGTCACAAGTAATCAAAATTCACCTGATCTGAATCATTAAGATAGTGCAAAACAACAAGCAATTAAGAATTTATGTACAGATTTTCTAGATGTTCTGACCCCAGTGCTAGGGCGCACAAATCTGATTGAATACGAGGTTGAACTCCTCGACCATAAACCTGGGAAATTTTATCCCTACGATTTGGTACTACCAAAAAGGAAAGTTATGGGAGAGAAAATTCAGGATCTTCTTTGCACTAAAATAATCGAACCCTCCAAATCATCTTTCAGTTCACCTACTTTTCTTCTGCTTAAAGGTAATTATCATCGTTTGGTAATCGAGTACCGCCGTTTGAATAAACAAATTGACATTGAAAGTGTTCCACTTCCAAATTTGTATTCTGAATCCCACTGGTTTAGTAAATACAAGTTTTCTAGTGTTTCCGACCTAAATACAGCTTACCACCAAATCCCACTCACCGTGATTTCAAAACATGTTACAGGGTTTTGCGTTCCATGGAACCTGTATCATTACACTGTTGTGCCATTTGGCCTTGCTAGAGGAGNAAACATGTTACAGGGTTTTGCGTTCCATGGAACCTGTATCATTACACTGTTGTGCCATTTGGCCTTGCTAGAGGAGCTTAGGTCTAACCCGCCTACTCGATCAGGTGTCCGGCGATGTTAAATTCAATTTTGTGTACAACTATCTGGAAAACTAGTTTGTATACACAGACAGTTTCGAGGAATATGTAGCTCATCTCAGAAAAGTTGTTGTAGATTGTGTAATGCAGGTCTTACCGCAAACTTAAAAAAGGTGAAATTCGCATTTCGAAAAATTTATTTTCTTGGCCATGAAGTTTCAGAAAAATAAGTTTCAATATACCCAGGCCGACCAAGGCTTTGATATATTTTCCTCTTCCAAAAGATGCAAAGGCGTTTATGGATTTATTGGCATGGTCAACTTCTACTCCAAATTCTTTCAAAATATTGCTGAGCATGCAGCAACTTTAAACGCATTAAGGAAAACGTGAGAAAAAATTGTATGTCCTAAAGAGCAACAGAATGCTTTTGATTCTTTTTGAAACGAGCAATAGCCAACCCTGCAGTTCTTAGAACAGTTTAATTTTCAAAACACTTCATACTCCAGGCTGATGCTTCCAGCACAGCATTCGGTGGTGGGTTATCAGAAGAAATCGATGGGCAAAGGTAACCCATCTCTTTCACATCACGAAAACTCACTCATCAGGAAAGGAAGTCTTCAGCCTATGAATTAGAATGCTAGGCAGTTGTTTTCGGAATGGACAAATTCAGACTGTTTTAGGAACATCAGGAATTTATATTTGAAACTTGAAAAAGATAACCAAGCTCTTTCATGGTTACTTGCTCATACAAAACAACTCGGAAAATTAGGTCGTTGGATAGTCAAAATTTCATCACTTAAATACAAAATCCAACATATTCGTGGAACCCAGAACGTGATTGCTGATGCATTGTTCTGCATTTTTGAAAATTACCCAGATGAAGCCTCTTCAGAACATGAACCTAATAATTGCAGTGCTTTGGTGACCGATTTTCCTTTGGCATTTCAAAATATTGAAACTCATAAAAATCTGATCTTTTTCTTTGCGACATTGTGGATCAAATTAAAAAAGTTACTGCACCTAAGCATTATAAGACATCTAAAGGCGTTTTGCATTGCAAAACTTTTTTCGCTAGAAATCATAACATTTACTTACCTCTAAATATTCATGACACGGTTTTTCAATGTTTATGTACTTACAAAACCATTAATACCATTAGGCATATGTTTCTTTGGAAAGTTACGTACAAGGACATTTCAGGGAGAGTAAAAATTTGTAAGCTTTGTCCTTTAAGCAAACCTGCGCAAGATACTAATCTTGGTTTACTTTCATCTGACATTGCGTAGTGACCTTTACAGAAAATTTGCATTGTCTTTGGCGGTCCTTTTTCTCGCTCCCAGTCAGATAAAAACATATTGTTGGTGTTTAGAGATGCAGTAACCAAATTTGTTTGGCTCATTCCGCTGTGCAAATCAACTTCTCTGCACTCAATAATTCCATTTTTTTTATTTCTGGAATTTCTTTAGTTATTGTGTCAAACAATGGTCTAAAGTTTAAGTCTAAGGTTTCCAAAAATCTGTGTTCCACTTATGGTATCCAACATATCACCACCACACGTTATTATCCTCAGCCGTCACATGCGGAGCGCTTCAACAGGAATCTCCGTTCAGCACTCATTGCTTTTTATGCTGACAGCCAGGATAGGTTGGATCAAGACCTTGAATGGTTACATATAGCATTTAATTATGCGTGCCACGAGGGATACAAGTCAACCCCTTTCGAACTAATGTTCACTTACAAACTAAACACACAGCTTGCCAATCTTTGATCACTAGCTTATCTTTTACCTGATGATCCAAAGGACATCAAGGAGATCTGGAGAAAAACTTCGGTAAAACTTGAAGTTGTCACATGGCAAATCAAAACGAATATTCGATAAGGATCGTAGACAAAACCCCTTCAAGGTAGGAGATTTTATGTTGTACCAAGCACACACATTGAGTAATGTCATCGACAAGACAACAGATAAACTTACCAAATTAAAAGGTTTCTCACCACAGTTATGGTTACACTTTGCGACACAGTTAATGGGAAATTTGTGTGTCGGGCTCACATTTTCCAGTTAAAGAAAATCTCACCTAATCTAAAATAGGCTAGACTGCCTGAGAAATTGTGTATGGTCATATTGGTGGTCATGTGGACTAATCATTCACCTGGATAGTTTCTTTTCCTCGTGACATGCATTTCTTCTAGCTGGAGCTAAGTAAAACACCTACATTATTTTTTATAAGAAATTATGTTATAATTTTAATCTCAAGAGCGCACTAACCATCAATATCATCATCTTTGTTAGTTTTGATATTAATCCNCCAAATTAAAAGGTTTCTCACCACAGTTATGGTTACACTTTGCGACACAGTTAATGGGAAATTTGTGTGTCGGGCCCACATTTTCCAGTTAAAGAAAATCTCACCTAATCTAAAATAGGCTAGACTGCCTGAGAAATTGTGTATGGTCATATTGGTGGTAATGTGGACTAATCATTCACCTGGATAGTTTCTTTTCCTCGTGAGATGCATTTCTTCTAGCTGGAGCTAAGTAAAACAAAATAAAGCTAATCAAAGCTAAATTAGCCTTGCTAAAAGCTACTTTTTTCCCCATAAAAAACCTACATTATTTTTTATAAGCAATTATGTTATAATTTTAATCTCAAGAGCGCACTAACCATCAATATCATCATCTTTGTTAGTTTTGATATTAATCCNAATTATGTTATAATTTTAATCTCAAGAGCGCACTAACCATCAATATCATCATCTTTGTTAGTTTTGATATTAATCCAATTTAATTTTAATCATGTATAGTGTAATAATATATGTATATTGATTACAAGTAATTATCATCAGTGTTATTTCATTGTTTCATTCATCTTGTGTATGTTTATTGTGCTTTTGTATATGCTTACTAATAAATTATATAATTTGATATGAACTTCAACATGAGCAGTATTTAGTGTTGCTGATCTTGTTTCTAACAATAAGCAACGCCTCGAAATCTGCAGTTTGGGTAAGCCTATGATATCGTACGGCAAGTGCCCGAAGCTTAGCTTCGGGCTTCTAACAGCGTGTACAGCATATCTAGTGCGCCAGTCTTCATCCTCCCGGCCTGGTGAACACAGACTTTGCAGTGATGTGCACGACTTGCGTGCTTTACTTGTGATCAAGACGTAATTTCTGTTAAATATATTTTCAACATCTTGGTATGCAGTTTACTTCTGAAATCAACGTAGTTTCTTTAGTGCTGCAATGCTACATTAGTGTGTTTACTATCTCCATCATTGAGGTCACAAAGTCACCCCTCGCAGAGTCACCCGTCGCAGTCACCACTCACAGTGTAGCAATTCCGGTACTGCTGTACCAAGGCATAGTTTGGAGAACACTACAGGCTCGCAGTCTTATCCTGTAGCTGCGATGTGGAACCTCGTGACTCCCGTCACATTCATCAAGGAATGGTCATGGCGGCTTTTGTTTACCGGTCTCTGCCAGCCATCTCTGCTCATCTTCACTTCGATTTAAGCCACATTTTGAAGTTTAATGTTTTTAAATTGAACTTTATCCATTGGCAAGAAACGTTGCTCTAAATTAATATTATGCAGTAATATTAAACATAAAACGAACTCATTTTTGTTTCACTGTATGTTGTTATACATTTAACAAAATTAATGATTAATTTCTTGGCACCTAAATATATAGTATTTATGCACTAACTACCTATTGTAAGGGAGGCCTCCTTAATTTTTTTAAAAGGTTGTTTACATCTAGTCATGATCATTAACTTATATTTTCATTATGCCAGCCATGTTTATAAATTTTGACTTTTATTGAAAAAATATCAAAATTAAATTTTGTCCTGACTCACGGCATTATTTATTTTATACTCACCTCGGGGAACTTATATAATTTATAATACATTGTTTTCATTTTATTCATTAATTATGGTTGGCTTTTTCTAACCAGCACACATATTTATTAAGTTTTCCAAGTTTTTTGGTAGCAGTAATTATTTAAATAAATGACACAAAGTGTCCAACTCCAGAAATAACATGGTAAGCGAGCGAGAACGACATCAGCAACCCTAGCAGGTGGCAGTTGAATGAAGGACATGTGGAAACAAATGGGCAGACGATGGTGGTACACTCTAGCAGCAATAAACAACTTTACAGGCATCAGTGTTGCACTCTAGCAGACAACACCCAATATGGTGGGGGTCAAACGAAGGTGAGTAATTGGGAAACAATATGACAATTTAAAACAAGATAGCAGGCAGAAACAAGATGGCAACCAGAAACAAGATTGCATCCAAAAACAAGATAGTGGACAGAAACAAGATGGCGACCGGAAACAATATGGCAGACTAAGGTAAAGGTCAAGGACATAAATTGCAGAATCCAAGATGGTGGAATCCTAGATGGCGGCCAATCCTTTAATTTTCAGCCCTCAGCCGTTGTGCTCGGAACTACAAACCCTATATACTGAGGTGTTATGCACACTGATATCTTAGTTTATGTTTAGATGTTGAGAATCTAACATCAATTTTGAAGCATTATTTCGCCGTACAGTGAAAATAAATTTCAAATACGAAGGCCTGCCTATGGGCTCAGAAAACATGGAGCCGCGACCTGCAGCATCGCTGCCTGATTGCCGACTTTGTCGATTCTACGATCGAATTTTTATCTTCAGTCAAAATTCTCGGTGACATGAGAGAATCACCTGTACGATAAGTCCTTTTCGCATAAGGAAGAATTACGATATTGGTCCCATGCAGTTTATGCAAGGCGATACATTGACGAGCAACATCGAGAAATACAAGGATTCTTCTACTGGGAGCCAGCATGTGTTGCCGCCAGTACCCCTTGCTTCATTGAAGGGTGATGGTTCAACAGGCGATTATGATGGAACAGATAATGATGGAATGAGTGACCTGCATCGTGCAGTAGAGTCGGTTTGTGTATAATGTACACTTGCAAGACTTTCGCATGATATCGAACTTCAAAATAAATGGTCATCATATATCAATAGTGATAAAAATACAACTCCTGCTACAGAGAAGTAAATTTGATACTGAGGACGAGACAAGAGGTGAAGATGACCATGAAGACAGCATTGGTGAAAATGAACATGAAGACAGCTATGGTGCTGAAGACGATGGCGATTTTCTCGATGCACTGACACGCCCCTCTACCATATTTGCTGCAACGAGCGACGTAAATAATGCAGAAGACGCTGAGAATACTGACTACCTATTTCCCGAAGATCCGCATGAACTTGTTGATAGAATGAAGACATTGGATCACTCTCCACCAAGGTGGAGATTTCTCGCACATTATGGAGATATCTTCAATCATTAGAGAATGAAGGAGAGGGGTTATATCGCACTGCATGATGAATTGATTTCTTCTGAAATTGTAATTACAAAATAATAACTATTAGTTTATAAAATAATTGTTTTTTTCTTTATTTGCGAGTGCCATGCCATTTTTTCCCCTCACAAATTTAAAGTGGTGCTATGAGCACTCAACTATTAAGGTAAAGGTCCTCATAGAATATTAATGAAGATTTTAAGTATAAAAATGCATGGGTAGTGGACTCCATTCAAAACATTAAGTTGTCGACATGTACAAATTTACAGACAGTTGGCAAACGAATGTAATTTTTATACATATGGGTGGGTACAAATCGATAAATTAATCTAAGGATCGATCAAGGGATTGGGATTGATTGGAATATTAATGGGGAGATTGGAATATTGTGAGAAAAATTGTGAGATTGATGGCAATATTGCGAAAGATTAATAGAAATATTGCGAAAAATTGATGTAAAAATTGCGAAAGATTGATGGAAAGATTGCGAAGTATTTTTTGGAAATATTGGGAGATTAATAGAAAGATTGCGAAATATTGATGGAAAGATCGGATGATTGTTGGGAAGATTGCGAAAGATTGATGGAAAGATTGGAATATTAATGGAAAGATTGCGAAATATTGAAGTAAAGGTAGAAATATTAATGGAAAGATCGGAAGATGGATGGAAAGATTGGAATATTGATGGAAATATTGTGAAAGATTAAGGAAATATTATAATATTATTGAAAAAATTGCGAAAGATTGCGAAAGATTGTTGGAAAGTTTGAAGTATTGATGGAAAGATTGCGAAATATTGTTGGGAATGTTGCGAAAGATTAATGGAAAGGTCGTGAAAAATCATTAAGTGATTGCGAAAGATAGATGGAAATATTTAAATATTGCTGGAATGATTCAAGTTTCAAATAAAAATTCCTGATGTTCCTAAAACAGTCTGAATTTGTCCATTCCGAAAACAACTGCCTAGCATTCTAATTCATAGGCTNTCCTAAAACAGTCTGAATTTGTCCATTCCGAAAACAACTGCCTAGCATTCTAATTCATAGGCTGAAGACTTCCTTTCCTGATGAGTGAGTTTTCGTGATGTGAAAGAGATGGGTTACCTTTGCCCATCGATTTCTTCTGATAACCCACCACCGAATGNTGAGTGAGTTTTCGTGATGTGAAAGAGATGGGTTACCTTTGCCCATCGATTTCTTCTGATAACCCACCACCGAATGCTGTGCTGGAAGCATCAGCCTGGAGTATGAAGTGTTTTGAAAATTAAACTGTTCTAAGAACTGCAGGGTTGGCTATTGCTCGTTTCAAAAAGAATCAAAAGCATTCTGTTGCTCTTTAGGACATACCATTTTTTCTCACGTTTTCCTTAGTGCGTTTAAAGTTGCTGCATGCTCAGCAATATTTTGAAAGAATTTGGAGTAGAAGTTGACCATGCCAATAAATCCATAAACGCCTTTGCATCTTTTGGAAGAGGAAAATATATCAAAGCCTTGGTCGGCCTGGGTCTATTGAAACTTATTTTTCTGAAACTTCATGGCCAAGAAAATAAATTTTTCGAACTGCGAATTTCACCTTTTTTAAGTTTGCGGTAAGACCTGCATTACACAATCTACAACAACTTTTCTGAGATGAGCTACATATTCCTCGAAACTGTCTGTGTATACAAACTAGTTTTCCAGATAGTTGTACACAAAATTGAATTTAACATCGCCGGACACCTGATCGAGTAGGCGGGTTAGACCTAAGCTCCTCTAGCAAGGCCAAATGGCACAACAGTGTAATGATACAGGTTCCATGGAACGCAAAACCCTGTAACATGTTTTGAAATCACGGTGAGTGGGATTTGGTGGTAAGCTGTATTTAGGTCGGAAACACTAGAAAACTTGTATTTACTAAACCAGTGGGATTCAGAATACAAATTTGGAAGTGGAACACTTTCAATGTCAATTTGTTTATTCAAACGGCGGTACTCGATTACCAAACGATGATAATTACCTTTAAGCAGAAGAAAAGTAGGTGAACTGAAAGATGATTTGGAGGGTTCGATTATTTTAGTGCAAAGAAGATCCTGAATTTTCTCTCCCATAACTTTCCTTTTTGGTAGTACCAAATCGTAGGGATAAAATTTCCCAGGTTTATGGTCGAGGAGTTCAACCTCGTATTCAATCAGATTTGTGCGCCCTAGCACTGGGGTCAGAACATCTAGAAAATCTGTACATAAATTCTTAATTGCTTGTTGTTTTGCACTATCTTAATGATTCAGATCAGGTGAATTTTGATTACTTGTGACTTTTGATACCTTTTCTTTCTCGTTGTGCTGTGATTGAGAACCAGAAAATGGAATTATCACATTGTCATTAAATCTAATCATGATACAACTAAAACAATAAGCATGTGTGTCTTTGAAATGAAATCAGCTCCTAAAATAATATCTGTCGCAAGATCATCGCACACAAGAAATGGAATAACCCATGTAAAGAAATCAATTCTGTTTGTCACTAAAGTAACTGCTTGTATTTGTAATGGTTGATTAGAAGCCTCAACAAAATGTAAACTTATTGGCTCAGTACCCTTAACT
>NQII01004143.1:6366-21926 GCA_002778355.1 Clitarchus hookeri
AATTGCAAGAGTCTTTCAAACAACTGATCAGCAGTTACCAACCAAAAATGTTATTGGTTGCAACGCATTAAAATATTGTTTTACCTGTAGTTAAAAGAGTTAATGCAAATATACTAAATAAGTCTCGATAAGACACATGAGCTGGAGTCTCCAGATAGACGGGTGGCGGCCATTCTGCTTTTCGAATAACTCCCCACGTTGTGACCGTGCGCGTGCGTGCGTGTGGAAGGGGGTGACCCCACCCAGGCCTGATCTGCGAGGCATTCCAGGAATTTCCATATTGCGGAGAGGTCAAGCAGACGGGAAACCCTCCCCCGCCTCGACAACTTCACTAGTTACAAAGGATGTCTGAAGAGGTCTCCCCCGACCCGGGAATGCGGCCAACTCTGGCAGGGGAGGGGAGAAGGCCTTTGTTTTCCGGCCGCCGTACTCGATAATCCGCTAGGTCCTTTGTCGAAGAGTCATCGGGAGGGGGGCGGTGGCGGAGCATCAGAATATCTGGCCCGGCAGTTCGCCCCTCGGAAGGTAGGGTCTTCCGGTGAAGTGGCCGAGCCCTAAGAAACTGCGGACCGCACCTGGCCGCTCGCGAGCTGTCTGCCCCCGACAAGAAACCTCGGTGGCGCGAAGGCGGAGATGCGTCTAGCCTCCTTTGTTCTTCGCCGCGATGTTACTGCGTCAAAGACGTTATCCAATAGTCCCCGGGTCCCTTGTAAGTAAAGAAGTTGTATCTTCCCGTGTCGATACTTTAGCGGTGCAANACGTTATCCAATAGTCCCCGGGTCCCTTGTAAGTAAAGAAGTTGTATCTTCCCGTGTCGATACTTTAGCGGTGCAACGAGTTGCCAAGTTTCAACACACCCGATAATTCTGGTAACTTAACTCGTCTTTAGATCTACGATCACAAAGGCCTGCCGGCAACAGATAAACAATCACGAAGTTAAGGAGTTTACTTCTTTTAACANTATTTTGGTTCTGTTGTTTTTCTATTACCCGTGGCATTACAACGTGAATTTTTCCCTGGTTCATTGTGTACTGTTACGCGCTCGGCGCTTTGTTCCGCGCGAGCGAGTGGAAGTAAAGTGCAAAACAGTTATATTATGGTGGTGACAAGTCAATGGAATGTGTTGAATGACAGGCGAGCGATAAACCAAGTACCAAGTGCCATTTACAAAAAAAAAAAACGAGCCGACACGATAATTCTGCGTTTATCTGAAGAATTCTCTAGTAGTTTACTGCCCTAATTTCTGTCAGCATGACTCGTGGTGTGTCGAACTTTCCAGATCAAGGCAAGCAGAGTATAAATAGTGCGACGGGCCTCCGGGCCAGAAGTTGAGTTGTTGAGTGGATGAGTGGCCTCGGCATCGATCGAAGGACGACGAGCGAGAAGAGAAACCAGCGGCGAGAGAAGTGACCAACGGGAGGAAAATCTGTGACTGCAAGCATCGGCGCAGCGAATAGTGCGACTGGCGGGCTGGACTAGTGGATTGGATGCGTGAGTGAAAAACCTTACAAATAATGGCAACATACAGACCGATTACATGTTATTAATGAGTATGAGTTAACTGACTATAACCAAACAGAGACATTAAGAAGGGCAATAATTAAAGTTGAAATATACATTAAATATTGCGCTCACTGAGAAATAAAAAGAGTAAGAGTGGAGATGGATAGATATGTTAATACTGTAAATTATAACTGTGGAAAAAAAATGAAATCAGAATTAGTTCTTTTTTATTATTAAGACCTCCATCCCTCACGAACTGAGGTACGCCCCTCAGCTGTCTTGTAACAGAACAAATTAACAAAACTATGTCATGCTGATATCATTGTTGTTTTTTTCGGTTGCTGCCACAGAAAGTAAACATCTATATATGTATATATTCTTTAACTGCTCACGACTCGGTTCTTCTCTTGTTACTCGTTTATTATCGATCAACTGAATCCAACCTCATTGATTTTTCCGCACTCATGCCGCAAGTGACTTCACATACAAGTAGTTCATACCCTGTTGACAGAATATAGTCATTGCTTTTGCAGGTCAATACACTTAGGCCGAATGATGCAGCGCTTTCCTTTACAAGGATAGAATTTTCAACTGATGAATGTTATAAAGCTTGAAAATAAAATTGTGAACATTTGAATTCCCTTGGTTGTTCAATACCCACTCCACCTGGCAGAGACAGAGCAGAAACTTTAGTTCCGAGAAGGACCCTTCACAGGCGGCGCAAGGAGGCGACTAAAACGGCCCCGAAAAAGACGGTGGGAAGGACTGAAGCGAGAGGAGGTGGTAATTTGAATCTGGTTCATTCGGAGGCGCGTCGCTCCTTTCAAAGATGCACCCTGGCTCTCCGGAGAGTTCCCCGTTTCCCTACATGTACCGCCGAGATGAAAGAAGAGTCGTCTGTATGCCTCTTGGAAGAAAATTGTCTCGACAACGTTCTCGCCAGGTGTCGCAGAATTCTCAACTGAGATGGTTCACACCACTTGCGCGCGTGCATCACCATCCCTTCCCGCCAACCACGTGACACGTCATGAGGGTAGTTCTGACCCTTTCACACTCTGACATATGTATAATTTTAGATGTTGCAATGGACAAATTTGTAGTTTGTAACTGAACTACGTATTATCTATCTTTCGCTTTCTTACATATTTCGATATTAATAAAAAATGGACTTGTGTTTGATAATATTGGCAGCAACTTGTTATGAGACTGCGGAATACAGTTTTAAAAATAACACAAACGAATGATGTTTTCTACCACGTTAAACACTTCTGTTACTGAATGCTATTTTAGGCTGTGTGCTGTGTATATTATTAAATCCACTTCCTATATGACGTCCCATATATAGAACACCATGACTGCAGAGAAAGAGCAATCGCGCCACGTTAAAAAAACGTATTTTATTAATTACATTTGCATTTATCATGTGTAGGGTTGTACCTTTGCTTCAGGTCTGCTAGAGCATTATCCTATCAGACAGTTGGTTGGATATTAATGCTTCATATTTAAGTAACGCATATTGTAGTTCGTAGTGAAAGGCCTATGCGATGCATGGGCGCCACGCTATATAGAGTAGGCTAAGGCACGCTATTTTTCGAAGATCGTTACGCTACTGCTGTCTTGCGAGGAGAGTAATGCAGTATCCACTGTATCCACTTTCTTACTTTGTATGGTTTGGAAGAAATGTATGTCAATTGTTCGCAACATTTGCAATAATTCTGTTCTGTGTGCTGTTTTCCTGTGATCATTGTTACAAAGATCGCCATTAGGACGGTCGGTGAGCCTTGGATGTTAGTTTATGTTACACTAGAACATAAGGCGTCGCCAGATTAATCTTTCTGTCAACAAACCCCATTAAATAAAAAAATTGAGATCTCTCAGTTGACGAAATATCAATGCAGTCTCATTGGAGATATCTTGAACCCAGTGATTTATCATATCGGCCCAGCTATAAGACCTGCATTGCGAGTAGGCCAGAACAGAAACACGGCCAAAAAGAAGCGAACTTGGGTGTAGATCACACTGACCTAGGCGTACCCGTTTTTTGAGTGGCTATGTGAGGCTCTGGCGGAGGTCGTATCTGGCGTCTGGCAAACTCGTCTCCAGGCTCAGGTTGGCAAGCTACTTCCTGTGTTATTGATGACTCGCATCGGCGGAGTCTGGAATCTGTATTCTTGGCTGACGTTGATTTGCGTCCTGGCACAATTCAAGAGAAACCCCGCCCTGTTTGCGCAAGTTTCTGGCTTGGCAAAGACGAAGTCGTGGCTGATCACAAATTTCCTCCTTCCTTTTTCTGGCAGAGCCTTGGACGCCCTGGTCTGTTGCTGGCTCGCCGGACGGTCTACAGTGTTGCCAAACGTACAAGCGTGAGTAACCAGTGGCTGTGTACGGTATAATCACAGACTACTTAGGACATAGAAGAAACAGGCATTTCTACTGCGAAATCCAGCCACATAAGCAGGCAAAATGACGTCACTTTCCAACAATCCGGTGCAACGCCGTTTGCCAATCAGCGCCTGGTAACATACATACCAAGCATCATACCAACCAGAAAGGAGTCTTTCGCAGTACGTAATAGCCAATTGGACACAAGGCACTTCCCAGAGCTTCATGCAGCCAGTCATCGAATGGGTACGCCTACATCATAGAACAATTAAGCCATTTCACTTATGTGTAATCATCTATTGGGTCATAGAACACTGGATATTGTACGGTTCAGAGCAAACATTTTTGGAATCACGAAATACAAAAGGTAATTCTTTTATGATCCACGAACAAAGCTTCTTGTTTGACAAAATTATTAAAACCTCTCTGGATAGATGCAGCAAAAAATCTCTCACATCCTTCTCAACAGACTGTATGACAACTGCAATTTTTTATTTTTTATTTTTTATTTTCGATGTTTCTTGACTAAGACTCGGAACACCACACAATACGCATCTGTTTATACAATTCCGCAATTGCAGTAGTTTGAGTGATAATACGACCGTGCGAAAACTAAAATCGCATAGTACCAGCGATAACTTCATACTTAATTTGACAAACAAAACATGTGTTATTTTCCACAGCAGCTTCTGCACTTTGCGCGTGAACAGTATGCGAAAAGTTCTGTTACTATTGGTTGTTCACTGTTGAAAAAAACAATCACTGCCTATTAATTACACGTATGCTACTGCGCACACTGGCATCCCGGCTCCCAGTTGAGATGACAACGAATTAAGTAAAATAGTTCTACTATCGTTTTGTGAGTGAAAAATTATATATTTTTTAATGTAAATAAATTTTATTTGTATTTATTAGAGTACAAAATGGCATATCAGTAATAAATTTACATTCCTAACAATTTCACGGTTTCGCTTCTTTTGCGGATGAAGAAAGTGATTAGTCCCATGACAATGTAAGTTTTACATATGGCGCAAAGACACCAAATTAAAAAAATTAAATTTTAAGCAGAAGTTTCAAAAAGTTCAGTTATCCACGAACAGCGTATACCTCACAAGGAAGAGAAAAAGTTCTTATTGTAGCCTCGTCTTTGCGAACAAAACATGTTTTCTAACGCCTGCAGTGCATAAAACTGCAATACTAGGAATCAACAATATTTTCCTTTTCCAATTATCTGGTCAGCTTCAGAATCGAAGATCTTTGGACGTCTCCGACGCTTGTATGTATTATTTACTTTATTATTGCAGCCAAAGTCACAAATATATTTTTCTATCTTCTGCACGAAAACTTACAAGTGAATTGGGATCATGCGAAGGTGCAACAACAGTTGTGCCAATGTATTCCTACATTAAAACTTCATCGTTACTGCAGTACTTAATTAGGCAGATACAGTAGATAAGTATAAAAATAGTTATTGTGTCTAACGGGCTGAAAATTAGTGTCTGGAGGCACTTTTATACTGCCCTCTTATCGAAGCTAGGCATATTGGGAAAATCGGCGCTGTTTGGAATGTTTGTGGTTTTATGAGTTATGTGTGTAATTTATTTAAGATGCCATTTTCATGAGTACTAATATGCTGTAGTTAGGGGCATTTGGTTTTCGCGAACACATTCCACGGCTAGTTTTACTCCAAAACAATTTACAGACACGTTTATACGAAACAAATTTCGTTCTTGGATGATTTGAACTCCCACGCGTCTTAGGTTTCTGTCACCCAATCACGGACGTTCAGTGTTGGAGTAACTTAATTATAACTGTCCCAGTTAAGTAAAATTGTTCCTCTCAAAAAGACACGCAGCCAATAGCCAAGGGAAATTTGCAAGCGTGCTCGTAGGAAGTTGGCGTTCGGTCTGCGCTTTATGCTGGTTCCACAATACAGCGATGCGTTTTTAGATTGATGCATACACGCACGCGTCGTCTTCAAAGTGTAAACCAATAGCTGTTCGTCTTATTCTCCATGCACCCAAATACTTGTTTATATTCATCTTCTCCGTCGTAGGCTATCACCGACTGTCGCAACGCAAGAATTTCGCGCAAGGCACACGTCTCCGGCACACCGCGACGGGCTGCTGCTCCATCTTCATTGGCTACAGCTCGTTGCAACGCATCACTGTACTGTGGAACCAGCTTTAATCTTTTGGTGAGAAACATGTGGTCCTAGCTATAGAGTACGAGATTTCCTGAGTGTAGTAAGAAAGTTATTTTTACTGGGTAGGAGAGTTAGAGATGGAAGTTTTGGCAACGCTGTATGGCGGTGAAGAGAGGCCGGGCCGAGAGTCTGGATGGTATTCCCAGGCGAGAGAAGCTGACGAGCGCTCGTATCTCACCCCTGTCGTCTCGACGGCACCAGGGACTCCACACCCCCTCCACAGACCCACGTGGCGACGCCCCTCGCCGCGGAAGAGGCGTGTTTTTGTCGCGGCTAATGACACAATTTGTCGCCGGCTCTGTCGCCCCCTCGGCCGCGCAAGCGCGCGAGGCAAATAAAAGCAAGCGGGGTGAAGCAGCAGCGTTGCCGGCAGTATTTTTAGCGGCGGTTAGGGGAGGCGACTGAGTGTTGTACCCCGCGGCGGTGCTAACAGACGGCGTCTTTATTACGCCGCGACACTCTTGCGGCTGCTGAGGAGGCGCGGTTCCTAACTCTCACCTAACCTAACACCGCCTCCTCCTCCTTCTTGACTACTTATCGCGCAATCGCGTTATAGTCTATTCGCTGCTTCTTCACATTTTTCGAATCAAACCTATCAAAAATAATTCCATGCATGATGGGTTTAGTTGTTTCCCACACATAATGTTTCAAAATTCGTGTTACTACGCTCTAGAGCTGGCAGTACACGTGCAGTGGAACTATTTTTGCTCTGAAGTAAATAGTTCCATGACTAGTGGGTCTGTACATAAGCCGCCACGTTCCCCAGATCTCGCCAAGATGGACTTCTTTCTCTGAGGCTACATGAAGTCACTAGTGTACGAGACTCCCGTGGATTCATCGCGCGTAACACATTCAGGCTGCTCAAGATGTAGTAGCTGCGCCTGAAGAAAGCCTGCTCCGTCGTTGTCGATTGTGCATTCGAGAAGGTGGCCCCCAAGTTGAACTGTATCTATAACTTAGTGTAAATCGTTTGAATAGTGAAAGGTATTCTGTAAACAACAACCACCAGATCCCAATAAACACCAAAAAGACTAAAACACCACCAACAATGTAAGCCAATTACTGCAATTGCTCTCCTCAATGTCATTTCCAGTAGGTATCGAACGACATTACAAACCAAGCGCGTATAACGTTGAGAGAGGCGGTTTGCCTATCATAATACTCTCGCGCCCTCTAGCCACGCTACTAATAAAATTGTTTTTGACCCCATGTTTATACGTAAAAGTTGTTCCATTTAACGTGTACTACCAGCCATAGAGCGCTGTAATAATAATTTTGAAACATTCTGTATATGTCGTTAATCACAATTTTTGGTTAAATTGCCCTTTTACTTATATTTCACCTATGGATTATAATATTTCATTTATAATTAATGTGACTAAAAACATGAAAATAGGTGTGTTGGGAAGGCCTTGTGAGTAATAGTTCTAATCCAAAATGACACCGAGTGTGCACGAATGGGGTACCCTGTCCTTTTGGTGTAGTTTTATAAACTCGGTAAAACTTTACTTGTATCAGGCGGAGGAATATCCTGAAAGCAGACCTTTAGCAGAGCTTCAGAAAGAGTGTGGAGTTACCCAAATATGACTGGGCCACGGTTCTTCAGACACGATCTGTAAGAAACGGGAAGGAGTAGTGCGGGCGGGTCATGCGACACTGCAATTATGACAACCAGTACACAAAACGACAACGAGACAGAGTAAGTACTTAAGAATAGAGGCGAAACAGCCTCTTATACCGCGATCTCGAACCACACTCGCCAGAAAAATGTCGGGATACCGTTTCGCTAATCAGCGCCTGGTAATTTACTCGCCAGCCTGCAGCCCAGGCAAAAACGAACCTATCGCTGCATCAATAAACATGATCTGAGGGGTCTCCAATATGTGGACGTAGTAAAACGAGACCAAATACTTAGTTTAATCCACCATAATACTCGGGAGTCGTTTCTGACTCAGCTTGTCGTAACCTGACTTTGTATACATTTTTATATTTCCCCTCCCCTCTTACACAAAAAAGATTTTTCGGTGACCACGCAAGGTTGAAAACGATATACGTTTATTGTAATGTTGTGTGGAAGTAACATATCTGCATTTAATTTGGCACATGCGCAGATTTATTTGCAGTTAATTTATTTCGTGTTGAATCCTTTAAGAGCCATAGTCGTAACTCCGCTGGGGTGGTAAAATCGGAGCCAATTACACGGCTATGCGTGAGCACCGTGACGTCACTCGCAGTCAGACAATGCGTACTCGGGCGAACCTCGCAGTGCTCAGTGTAGCAGAGCGCCCGCCTGGAGATCGGATCGTCGCTAGCCGCAAGTAGCACGAGGCACTCGGGAGCCCGTGCTGACCTGCCAATTACAGGAAACTGCCGCAGCCTTCAGCAGCAGCCCAAAGCTTCGGGCAACGATTTCGAGAACAATTAAGGCACGGAATCTGTAGCTTTCTACATGATTTATAGCAGGAGTTCTTGTTGTGGCGTGGCAGGCAGGTNGAGATCGGATCGTCGCTAGCCGCAAGTAGCACGAGGCACTCGGGAGCCCGTGCTGACCTGCCAATTACAGGAAACCGTCGCAGCCTTCAGCAGCAGCCCAAAGCTTCGGGCAACGATTTCGATAACAATTAAGGCACGGAATCTGTAGCTTTCTACATGATTTATAGCAGGAGTTCTTGTTGTGGCGTGGCAGGCAGGTNAACAATTAAGGCACGGAATCTGTAGCTTTCTACATGATTTATAGCAGGAGTTCTTGTTGTGGCGTGGCAGGCAGGTAACAAAAGTAATTAATTTCGTGAACGTGTTATCGGCGTGTGTTCATTTTCATGATACCAACCGTCTCAATTTTTTGGAGACTTGAAAAATTTATGGAATAATTTAATTAATCAATGCTGTGTAAATCCTTGTATATCTCTTTCAGCTATGTAGGCCTAATAGGCCCGCTGCTAGTTATACACTCCTTGGAAGATTCAGCGCCTGTAATAAACTTGAAACTAAAGAGGTTCCAAATCATACGAAACCCCGTCCAAGATATATTTGGTTAAATAATGCGATGGCAGCGAACGATTAAATAGCCGAGACTTGGTTTTGCAGAGGATTGTGGGTTCCGGCATACAGGTCCCTCATCCGTGAATTTTTCTGGTGTATGTAAGTAGTTTGCGTTGAGTTGATCACTTTTGAAAACAAACTTTTGAACAGCCTCTGCCTCTCACTGCATATATATTCTAGCAAATGCTACTGATATGCTTCCATTTTAGTAGAGAGCGTTGTATTACAAGTAGTTCGAAGATACATTTTCTCATGTTCACAATTTTAGTATTGTGCATATAAAAGCTGTGGCGTCAGGGTGGAAGACTATCTGGACCAGCATATATGGAAAGACTTAGAGCATGAAGTACAAATGTTTTCACTATTTCTATGGACAGGAACATTCCGCGAATTCATTTTAGGCGGAGCTAGACTGTAAACACGTGTACATGCCAGTTACGTTTGCAATTAGATCTCAGTATATTAGCCACACCCTGGACAACTCTAAGCCAATAACCGACCTGCGGGATAAAAAAAAGATGGAAACTCGTACCAACTATTCTGCTGTCAAAGTGGCCACTCACTGCGGCAATAGTCAGTTAACAACTAGCTGAGACTCGGAAGAACATAATGCATTGGAGCCTGTCATTGACGTTCCGAAATATTCGTGTCTTTAATTGTTGCGTTCTCTGAACTGCAAGAGTGACGCATTGTGACTTATTTTTTGTTCCATTTTAAATTCAATACAACTTGTGCTATTTGGGCTTAAGACAAGCCATAGACACCACCCCTTTGCTTGGAAATGCGTACCAAGTACTCATGTTTCACTTATAAAATCGTCACAATATATATTTTTGAAAAAGGTTTTTTTCCCGATGAGATGCAGAAAATTAAGCTTATTTAAAGTTACTGTACTCTAAACGTTCAGGTCTGTACCGATATGGAGGTGGTGAAAATAATATCACCCGCCCTAAATCACGTGGCTACAATGGGCAGTGCTCCGATCCACAGCTCGTCAAAATAATAATATTGTATACTGAATGTTTTATCAAGGAGTCACCTGCATTAGTTGACTGTGGCGGCATTAAAACTAAAAAAAAATTGCTCACATTTTTCACAGCTCCNTCAAGGAGTCACCTGCATTAGTTGACTGTGGCGGCATTAAAACTAAAAAAAAATTGCTCACATTTTTCACAGCTCCGCCTCCATATTCGTTAAACCATGCAACACAATGCTACGCTCTCTCCGTAATCACGATACCACTACAACAAATAAAATATAGGTGCATAGAAGCGCAAGTGCAGGGCGTCCATAAGTCAGGCAACACATTATGGTANCAAGGAGTCACCTGCATTAGTTGACTGTGGCGGCATTAAAACTAAAAAAAAATTGCTCACATTTTTCACAGCTCCACCTCCATATTCGTTAAAGCATGCAACACAATGCTACGCTCTCTCCGTACTCACGATAGCACTACAACAAATAAAATATAGGTGCATAGAAGCGCAAGTGCAGGGCGTCCATAAGTCAGGCAACACATTATGGTANCACTACAACAAATAAAATATAGGTGCATAGAAGCGCAAGTGCAGGGCGTCCATAAGTCAGGCAACACATTATGGTAATATGGAGCGTGGTTATCCACCAATCAGCGCTCAATGTCGTTATTTAAAATACTAGTGTTTTAATTTCGGGATACTTTGAAGTGGTATTTAAAATGCAAAATAACCAATTTTTTGTTATACTTTGCAGGTTTCCAGTCATGGAACTATTTATTCCTATTGCTAGTAATGCCACATGATCATTTTAATTCACATTTACATGAAACACAAATACCAAGGGAAATCACATATGCTCTTTGCTATTTCAGAGCCACGTATAGTAAACGTACCATAAATAGCTCATGAAATTATCGGTAATATGTCCCCAGCAGTAGCAGTTGGCATGCCATAAATTGCACTTAAGAATTCTGACAATGTTTCTTCGGTAATTGGTAGGACCACCGGTTTTTCTCGAAAAGATTTACACGCAGACTAAACTTCAACTTCGTGCGTGCACACTTGCAAATTTACTTTAGCTATTGGCCACGTGTGAGAAGACATCTTATACTAGACTAGGCCAATTAGATTTAAGTTACCCCGACACTGAATGTCCGTGAATGGCTGGCAGAGAGGTAAGACGCGTGAAAGATGACATCCTCCGACAACATAATTGTTCCTGAACTAATGTATTTTGCAGTATAACTTGTCCTGGAAGCTTTTCGCGAAAACAGGTAGCCCTAACCATTGGCAATGTCCGNCTAATGTATTTTGCAGTATAACTTGTCCTGGAAGCTTTTCGCGAAAACAGGTAGCCCTAACCATTGGCAATGTCCGCGGATATTCTACTCATTTTGCTGTGGTGGGACGCTGACATCGGTTTTCTAAGAAGTGATGGAAATTCTGTTCTTCGATCGCCCTGGTTTAGGAAGTTATGGGAGTTTTTACCATTTTAATGACGTACGTAGAGCTATTAATGATAGGCCTATAGATTATATGTCACTCAAACGATAACTTTTATGTAATGTAATATATAAGAAAGCGAAGAAATTTGGGAAGTATACAACCTTACTTTTTTACACGAATATTCATGTTTACATTTCAAAATACCCGTTAGATGCTACTACGTGTCTAGAGACCAAATAATTTCTCGTTGTAGTTCGGCAACAAGAGAGGCGTCATGTAATATATGTTGATATAATATTTGTCTTTGAATCCCGCTTATGCCCGCAGCGGACACAGTAGCACGCATGCCGTATACACAGTGTGTTGCAGTGGAATGGAGCACTGTGTTGGAGGGGCGCTTTCTGCGGTCATCTAGATGTCGACCTCGGGCCGCAGAGTACACACGCCGACTTGCTAGCCACGAGACAGCAGACGCCTCCGTAGTTAGGTTACTCGATATCAGATATGCGCTGTAATTTGAACTCAGGACTGTTCAACTAGTAAATATTGCACTGGCGTGATTTCCAGCCGACAAAAGTATGTATATCCTATTTATTCGCGTAGTTACCTAGAAATTAATTATATACTTATATACGTCTATGTGAGTTTTAGATTACTCAGATAATAAAGTAATTTAACTTAGTTACAATTTAAAAATTGGAAAATCAAAAGAAAAAGCATTAGCTACTTCAGCATATTAATATATATCCACACAGATAAAATATTTGCAAAATTTCTTACAGGTGATATTAGGGTTTTTATAATGTTATTAATTCGTGACTGTGGTTAAATTTCTGTTTGCTTTTTAATTTGCTAGAAACTTATTAAATACAAATAAACGTAATTTTTGTAAGTAATTTGATTGAATTTACTGCTGTGTTAGAAAAGGAAAAAAGTAATTTTTGTATTTCGACTTATGCTTGTGGTAAAATTATGAACATTAAATTACATTAATTAGCTTGAAATAATTTCAGAACACAGTGTTTAAAAGTAAAACAACATTTCGTACTAATATATATATATATATATATATATATATACTCTGATTGGTTCCATACCTCTGTTATTTGCATACGCACGCCTATACCAGTTTTTTTGGCTATTCAGTGTCTGTATATAAATAGACACTGAATAGCCAAAAAAACTCGTATAGGCGTGCGTATGCAAATAACAGAGGTATGGAACCAATCAGAGTAACGTGATGCGGTCGGCAGCTAGATCGGTTACTGCTGATACAATGTCAGGTTATCAAGATTTAAGTGATTTTAAACGTGGTTTTATAGTCGGCGCACGAGAGATGGGACATAGCATCTCCGAGATAGTAATAACATTTGGATGTTCGCGTACGACAATTCCACGAGTGTACCGTGAATATCGGGAATCAGGTAAAACATAACATCTTCGACATCGCTGTGGCCGGAAAAAGATCGTGAAAGAACGGGACAAACGACGACTGACGAGAATCATTAAANCTTTTCAATTTCAATGATTGCAAGGTGAAAAACTTCGTCATTGAATGTTGCTGGCGTGGTTATAGTAACAAACTTGTAGGGAGGAATAAAGGTATTGGTTAGTAGACAGACACTGATCATAAACACAGAACAGAGCACTAACGATGTAATTTATTGGTGCTAGAATCGCCCTTTAGATAGCCACTGGTCGTAATTTATTTTTATTTGTAGATCTGGGTAAACGCTAGCAATCAGTTCCGTATCACTCTACACCAAATTACTAAAATCCCTCGTTACACACAACCCTCGGAATATTTTTTTCCCCGCCCATCTCCAATTTTTAATAGTGTATAAGCATAATGTCCTATGTCAACGTCAATGTAGAGGTGCACTCTCATATTTGTCGTCAAGCTGAGTTTGTTGATATTTGCCCATTGACTTCAGACTGGCTATGATTTCAACTGCAGGTGTGCCCTTGTGAATCACCGGTAGAGTTTGGCGGAAGTCACCAGCCAGTAATACAAGTATTCCTCCCATAATGTCTGTATTGTTTGGTATATCCTGTAGAGTTCGGTTTAGGGGCTCTATCGCTTTTTTGTGTGACATTGTGCTTTCGTCCCACACTAACAAATTACATTGACGCAGCATTGAACACCGAGCGCTATTTTTACTACTTTTTTTTTCCTGAGGGAATGAGATATTTTTTTGGGATAAAAAGTAGCCTTTGTCACTTTCCGACTCTCAAATCTATCCCTGTAAAAAAATCACGTCGATCCGTTGCTTCGTTGTGACGTGAAAGAAGGACAATCAAACAAACAAACAAACAAACACACTTTCGCATTTATAATATTATTATAGATATATATAATTTTCCATCCAGTTAAATTAAAGCGGTGGCAAACGGGGAGCTAATTTCACATTTAAGGCTGTGAAACGCGGAGCAATAAGGGGACTCTTGTTGCTTCCGCTTTTCACGGCCTCAAACTCGGGAAGATTTCCAGGCAGGCGGGCTCCTTAATGTATACTATGGTTTCAGGAAACAATTGTTACTGTGTCCTGTGACCCGGATGTAACGAGGAGAATAGGATACATCGTCTTGTGTTTTGTGTTCCTCCCTCAGATGAAGCCGGCAGTGGTTTGCCGTGTCCTTCTGGCGGCCATGCTGGCGGCAGTGCTGTTCGCTGCAGCTGAGGCGGATCTCTCGGCTAACATCATTGGCCGCAATATACGCAACGATTAACAAGCCTCCCGCCTTGCATAATGCGTGCTGCCTTACTAGAGCCATCTCACCGCCGAACCGACACCAGTGCGACAGAATACTTAAGTATACAGAGCCAAACAGCCGCATATACCGCTAAACTCCAGCCGCGCGCGCCACCAGAACGGCGTTGCTAGCCTGCAACATGTCGGAACGCCGTTCAGCAATCAGTGCCTGTTAACCTTCTCGCTTGCTGGCAGCTATTTCATCTCTGCGTACTTACCTACTCTTTGCCAATTCCGTGAAGCCACGCACAGAACAGCGCAGTTCCACAGAAGTGCAGCTGTCACGTATGCATACATTAATGGCTACTGTAAAATATAATATTAAATACGTGTATTGAATAAATAGATTCATTTAAATATTCAAACTAAATTTATTCTTACTAACAAATTCCTCTGCTCCCATATAGTACCATGCTACATTTTCCTTCAGTTCTAGGAAGTAAATGAACTCATGTTTCCAGTCTAATCACAGTATATTCACCTTTTTTTGAATTAAACCTTTGAAAAAATTATCCCGTGTGACTTGTATGCTTGTTCCTAAATATGGCATGTGTCAGAAGCGTTTTATACTTCTATTAAAATAAAAGTATCTCATTTTTGCTTAAATTGAATTTTTGCTGATATTTTATCTATAAATATATTTATATTTTATTAATCATGAATATAATTATAAACAGACAGAAAATGATACATTTGTTTGTAATGTCTAGTAAGAAATAGTTAACATGCAAAACGTTACTAAAATGAGTGCGCACGAATGCGGTGCGTTGTTCCTTTAGTGTAATTTTCTGGTAGGCCTTATTTTCTTGAACAGACGGGATAACCTGGAAGTAGAATTTCAGCAGGGCTTCTGAAAAGTTGGAAGTGACCGTAAATGGATCACTGTTAAGAGTGCTTATTCCAGAATATTGTTTAAGTGAAACTGATAAATTTCCTTCTGCCCTTTCCAAGAGGGTGACACATTTTCATCACGAAAAGTGCCGACCAATGCTGTCAGTTTCAAATTCCAAGAAAAGGTGCACTTCCGCTTTCCGATCGGAAGCTGCTCGAAATGCCAGAGTAGAGACACAATAGCTCCTCTAACCGTCTCTCAGTATATTCTACAAGTTATTAAAACTATTATATTAGCCCGTGCGCATACCGCATAATGCTGAGCATCTTAAAAAAACTGTTTTCCGTAGGGTTTCTTTTTTAAAAGCTGTTGGTTATAGAGTTATAACTATTCTGTCAATGATAGTGAATAAAAAAAAA
>NQII01004143.1:21931-68712 GCA_002778355.1 Clitarchus hookeri
AAAAAATTAAATATGTTCACACATACAGGCCGGGGCAGAATCCAACCAACAAACTTCGTGCGATGATTCTTTATGCAAAATCGAGTTGGAAATATAAAGGACTTTTTATACCTTAACTAGGTATTGAGGGAGATATAAGCCCTTGAAAATTAAGACTTTAGAATTTATTTTTGCAAAATATAGTGAAATTAAACTACAATTCTCTGAAAATTGTTTTAAACTGTCGGGATCTTCAACTTAAAAGCACGCTCTCGTTAATAGCTACCTTCGCAGTGAAAATAAAAGGAAAGTTTTTACCGTCAGGAAATATGAAGTTTTGATGCTGGCTTTTGAGCATGATGACCTTATTAACAAAAATGGTCCTCTAGTTACAGCTTCCCTGGACCCCCCGTATTCGTGTAAAACACACACAAATCTTCGTCTGCAGATGTACAGTTCCTAGCACATTGGCAACACTACTTACATGCATGTGTGGTAGCTGCTGTATGCACTGCAAACACCTTGGCGTAGGACATTTATAATACTCTGTAAACAGTATATACCATACGTCAATAAGCTTACAGTACTGACGCAGCCAGTTACTTCTAACGGCAGTCAATATGCGATTCCGCGCAGGCAGTATTGGCATTGTCTACGCATCTGGAACGGTGACACTGCCGCCGACAGTTTTGTGTGAGTTTTACACGAAAGCGGCCAGTCCTGGCAGTTCCAACAAGAGGATAATTTTTGTTAGATACGTCATACTACTAAATAAATCAGCATCGAAAGTTTATAATTCCTGATGATCAAAAATTTTGCATTCAATAAGGACGCCACCCCTGGTTTTTCCACGGCGGGAAATGGTACTAGTGAGAGTTTTCTCGAAAATTGAAGATCCCGATGACATAGAGCAATGCTAGGAGCATTGTAAAGGCTGTAAAGTGAGTACTTTTTGAATTAACCATTTCAAAAAAATCACTGCCTATAACTACATATACGCAACTGTACACACTGGCATGTAGGCGCTCTCTCTCTTTCTATCTCTCTTTCTATCTCTCTTTCTATCTCTCTTTCTATCTCTCTTTCTATCTCTCTTTCTATCTCTCTTTCTATCTCTCTTTCTATCTCTCTTTCTATCTCTCTTTCTATCTCTCTTTCTATCTCTCTTTCTATCTCTCTTTCTATCTCTCTTTCTATCTCTCTTTCTATCTCTCTTTCTATCTCTCTTTCTATCTCTCTTTCTATCTCTCTTTCTATCTCTCTTTCTATCTCTCTTTCTATCTCTCTTTCTATCTCTCTTTCTATCTCTCTTTCTATCTCTCTTTCTATCTCTCTTTCTATCTCTCTTTCTATCTCTCTTTCTATCTCTCTTTCTATCTCTCTTTCTATCTCTCTTTCTATCTCTCTTTCTATCTCTCTTTCTATCTCTCTTTCTATCTCTCTTTCTATCTCTCTTTCTATCTCTCTTTCTATCTCTCTTTCTATCTCTCTTTCTATCTCTCTTTCTATCTCTCTTTCTATCGGGAAATTTCGCTCCGCTAGTAGAAGAAGGAAAATTATACATATTTTCAATTTTAGCTAATTTCATACTTAATACGGCAAAAATAACGATTTTTGAATTTGTAATTTACAACTGAAACGAGATTTTATTGTTTCAATTCACCTATATATAAATAAAAATCAATTGCCACATGTATGACGGAGCATCACTTGAGAACGGCACGACCGATTTGGCTGATTTCTTTTTTATTGTGTTCGTAATTGTCTGGACAAGGTTTATATGAAAGAAAATGTTTGGAAAATCCATGGGAAAAGTCGGAAATTCGGATGGTATTTTATATGAAAATCCACTGGAAAAGTCGGAAATTTGCGTGGTATTTTTATATGAAATCTTTATGTTAAAGAATTTAATTACGTGAAATGAGGCACAGTTTGAAAGTTCTGCTATCACATGTTTTTTGCGAAGTGATTTTATTATATTTTCTTTGTTTAACGAAAAAGAATATTGTGTTATCGATGGTGGGTTGAAAGATTATTTTGGTGTATTTGGAAAACAGCCACCAATAAGGCCTCAAGATATCGGTCGGCGTACGTGCAATGCAAGAGAAATACATGATCATCGAGTCAATGAGACTGATGAAGAGCGTAGACAGCGTTTGGAGGCAAATAGAATAAGAATTTCTCAAGCGCGATTAATTATGACTCCGGAACAACAGAGACAGTCGAGTTCGACTCGCTCAGTTGGAGATAACGTAAACAATAATTTGGAACGTCGACAAAACAGACGGCCAAACGTAACAATTCGATATGAACGTTTGGCGTTCAGATACGATCCAACAATCGATTACGCCACGGATGTATCGGTCGACTTCGGAACCATGAGCACTGTTTGTCAACATGGGAATGCTTTGAGGTTTCGACATGAACCGCCGGGATTATGTTGTGCGAGTGAAAAGGTCAAATTACCACAATTCATACTGCCACCAGAGCCACTAGCGTCATTGCTTTCTGGCCAAGAACCTCAATCGAAGCATTTTTTGCAGAATATACAAAATACAGCAGTATCTTCCAAATGACATCATTTGGAGCGAATATAACTGAGGAACGAGGTTTAGGCCCAACTTTTAAGGTAAATTCATTTTCGACTACAACACACAAAATAATTTGTTTTCATTTTACAAATTAAAGGACAAATTCACCATCGTGCAGGAGAATTGTTGCCGCCAGTGAATGATGATCAAACATTTCTTCAGGTTTATTTCCTTGGAAATTCTGATGATGAAATAAATCAGCGTTGTGCCATTAGTTGCACAATTGCAACAACTCTTACATGAACAAAATTAATTAGTTAAATTGTTTAAAACTGCACTAGAAATGATGCCTTCGGATGATCACCAAATAGTGATCGAAGCAGACAAAAGACCAGCAGGCGAACATGAAAGACGCTTCAATGCAACGACGTTGAAAGAAGTTGCCATTGTTATTGTTGGCGAGAATTTGGAGTCTCGTGATATTGTGATTCGACGGCGTGATGGTAATAACCTTCAGCGTGTCAACGAAACCCATCGTTCGTATGATGCATTACAATACCCGCTGATATTTTGCCGAGGAGAAGATGGATATCATTTTTTGATCAAGATGATTAATCCATTTACAGGTCAAGAAACAAATAAAAATGTCAGCTCGATGAATTTTTATGCCTACCGTTTGATGATTCGTCGAAACGAGGACAATCACATATTGAAATGCCGCAGACTGTTTCGTCAGTTCGTCGTTGATATGTATATCAAAATCGAAACGGAACGTCTGACATATATACGTTTAAATTAGCAAAAATTGCGTTCGGAAGAATACATCCATCTGCATGATGCCATGAATGTAGATGGAAATGCAAACAATGTCGGCCGAATTACCATTTTGCCAGCGACGTATGATGGAAGTCCGAGGAACATGCACGAATACGCGCAAGATGCGATGACCTACGTGTGCCAATACGGTCGATCAGACTTATTCATCTTTTTTACATACAACCCAAAATTGATCGAAATCACACAGCTGTTACTACCCGGTCAATCATACAGCGATCGACACGACATTACAGCACGAGTATTCAAGCAGAAACTCATTGCGCTCAAGGACTGCATTGTGAAGTATCATGTCTTCGGAGACGTGCGATGTTTGACGTATTCTGTGGAGTGGCAGAAAAGAGGACTGACTCATGCGCATATCTCTTGTGGATGGTCGAGAAAATAAGACCGTATGAAATTGACGCCATCATTTGCGCAGAATTTCCTGATTCGGAAACAGATCCAGAGTTGTATGAAGTTGTGACGACGAATATGATTCATGGACCATGTGGAAATCACAACTGGGAATCACCGTGTATAATCGAAAACAAATGCTTCAAACGTTATCCGCGTGCTTTGTTGGCTGACACAATCACAGGTAATGACGGTTATCCCCTGTATCGTCGTCACTCTGCAGAGGATAACGGCAGAACGATAACGTTGAAAGTCAAGAATAAAGATGCTGTAGTCGGCAACAGCTGGATTGATCCGTATTCGCCACTTCTATCCAAAACATTCAAAGCGAATTGCAATGTTGAGTACAGCAATTCTACCAAGTCCATCAAATATTTTTGCTAGTACGTCACGAAAGGAAGTGACATGGATGTATTTGGTATTGCAGCTCCTGATGCCAACTATGAAGTTTCGCAATATCAAATAGAAAGATATGTGAACAGCAATGAGGCGATTTGGAGAATATTTTCATTCGCCATACACGAATGCCATCCCTTTGTGGTCCATTTAGCTGTTCACCTGGATAATGGACAACGAGTTTATTTCACGGTAGCAAACGCAGCACAGAGAGCTGAACGACCACCAGTGACAACGCTGACAAGTTTCTTCACGACATGCGCAAGTGATCCATTTGCGAGAACACTGCTTTACTCAGAGATGCCAAGATATTTTGCATGGAACGCATCATCAAAAGAATTCCAACGTCGGAAACAGGGAAAGCCTGTTCCTGGATACGTGAATGTATATTCAACCGATGCATTGGGGCGCATTTACACAGTTCATCCGAGCAATGACGAATGTTTTTACCTGCGTTTGTTATTGTTTAGTGTCCGTGGACCGATTTCATTTGAATTTCTACGAACTGTCAATGGTGAGTTGTGCGCAACATATCAAGAAGCGTGTCAGCGTTTACATTTGCTCGAAGATGACATTCATTGGGATCATACACTTGCTGATGCTGCTATTTCGTCTTCTGCGCATCAAATTACATTACTTTTTGCCATCATCATTTCAACGTGTTTTCCATCTAACCCACTCCATTTATGGAACAAATACAAATACAAAATGGCTGAAGACATTTTGCATTGAGTGCGTACAACAACAGCGATTCCTGAACTTGACTTTAACGCGGAGATTCACAACGAGGCGTTGATTTCTATAGAGGATTTGTGCGTAATGATGTCCGGCAAGAAGTTGTACGAATTAGGAATGCCAGCGCCGAATCTCCCCATGTACAATGCACTCAATAGAGAATTTGAACGAGAACGACAATTCGATCGAGATGCTTTGAGTCAATCAGTACGAACAAAGGTCCCACTTTTGATACATTGATGATAGCAATCAACGACGGCTACGGAGTAATATTTTTCCTCTATGCACCTGGCGGAACTGGCAAAACGTTCCTAATTTAATTTATTTTTGATTCGATTCGCGCACAAGATCAAATAGCGCTGGCCGTAGCATCATCAGAGATCTCTGCCACATTGTTAGAAGGAAGACGAACAGCCCATTCAGTGCTCAAACTGCCACTGAATTTGCAAACGATATATGAACCGACGTGCAACATTGCCAACAATTCAGCAATGGTGAAAGTAGTACAGAATAGCCAAATAATCATTTGGGATGAATGTACGATGGCGCACAAACGAGCATTGGAGGCACTCGATTGAACGTTGAAATATTTGCGCAATAATCAGGACCTCTTTGAAGGTACGATGATTCTGCTGGCCGGCGATTTTCGGCAAACGCTGCCAGTCATTCAAAGATCAACAGCTGCTGATGAAATAAACGCTTGCTTGAAGTCATCGAATTTGTGGAGATACGTGAAAACTCTGAAGTTAACAACGAATATGCGAGTAGCGTTACAAAATGACGAATCGGTGGAATGTTTTCCACAAAATTACTAGACATTGGCAACGGAAAAATTCCGATTGACGCTTCCACTGGCCTAATTTTGTTTCCGCCTAATTTTTGTCAGTTCACAATATCGAAAGAAAAATTGATCATGAAAGTGTTCCCGAATATTGGTGCAAATTACAAAATCCATGTTTGGTTGTGCGAATGAGCTATTTTGGCAGCGAAAATAAGGACGTAGACGATTTGAACATAAAAATTCAAAGTCAAATCGCTGGACAACTGCATTCATTTAAGTCGATCGATTCAATTACCGATCAAGATGAAGTCGTCAATTATCCAATTGAATTTCTGAATTCATTGGATTTGCTAGGAATGCCGCCGCACAATTTGCAACTCAAGGTCGACTCGGTGATAATCATGCTACGCAATCTGAACCAACCGAAACTATGTAATGGAACAAGACTCGCTGTTAAGAAGCTGATGAACAACGTGATTGAAGCAACGATAATCATAGGAAAGTTCGAAGGCAAGGATGTTCTGATTCCAAGAATACCACTGATTCCAACCGATTTACCGTTTCAATTTAAGCGTGTCCAGTTTCCTGTTTGTCTTGCATTCGCAATGACGATTAATAAATCGCAAGACCAATCGTTGGAAGTGTGTGGAATAAACCTTGAATTGCCATGTTTTTCCCACGTAGCGTGCTCGAGAGTAGGTAAACCATCGGCGGTATTCGTTTTCTCTCCGAACGGAAAGACAAAAAATATCGTTCAACACCAAGCGTTGCAATGAACGTATTACTGAATTTTTGTAAATGTTTGTAATATTAAAATATGGGTGCTATGCAACCTGGTCTCAACATTAAATCATAATTAAAATAATCTATCTATATATCTTCTATCTATATCTATTTTTGTAATAATTGACAGGGCAACGATTCTCGGGTCAGCTAGTTGAATATAAATAAGAAATTCTTGCGTGTAACTGCTCATATTTATCATAGTTGAATGTGAATACTGGGTAACATACGTATAGAGATTTTTACAGCGAATTTGGAAAGTAGCATGATACCAGTGTAAGAAATGACGTAAGATTGAGGTATTTGTATCTCTAGCAATTTAGCTACACACTCAATCGTCTTGAGATAACTAAGCAGTTGTAATATGGTCATGTTGATTTTACATTAGGTGGAAGCGTGGAAAGTATAAACTAATCAGGACAACAGAGTAAATAAATTTACACTTGTTCCTGCTTCATTGAGCCGAGAGTGTACAGAAGTGAGCAAAAACCACAATATCTTGCAACAGTTCACCAGCCGAAACGATCACGTTTTTGTATGTAGGTTTCCGTAAGCCAGCATAGAAATAATCAAAGACAGGAAAACTGTTTTTCGTGTGAGCAAACCGAGTGTTTCTTTTATGCTTGAGCGTGTTTACCGTTATCTACATTTAAAATTGTCTACTCTCTACATTTAAAACAATTTCAAACAGTAGGTTTTTTTTTGCTTGTAGGCAATTACAGAATAGTTATTTAATTAATTAGTACCACTGCACATCGTAGCATTGTAGTAGTGATGATCTGAAATTTTTATCCACCTTATTATTTAATATTTTTCTTTCGCCAAAGTTTGAAATTTTTTATTATTTCTTGTTCTTGTATATTGATATTACTATAAAGGAAAACTAAACCGTAATTCATAAATATCCATAGCACATAACATTTTTATATCTCAAAAATTGGGTTTGGGAATAATGGAACTGGGAGTGGTCCTAACATGGATAGCGTTCACTGTCTCTGTTATATGCTTGTGGACTACGTGAAAATAAATTAAAATTACAATTTATTTAAAACTTTTAATTCATGTATTTTTGATAATATGTCCGTGTATAGATCGGGCGACAGTAACATGCCATTTTTTCTGCAATTGAAGACAAAATCCGCACGGAAGTAGTTACAATATTTTTCTACAGTTTATTTATGAGTATTATCTTACAAGAACGGTATTGCACATAAACAATAAATTGCCTAAATAAAAGTAACTTTTTTGGTAATAACCCCAACGCTAACATTGGATTGTATATTTTGTTACATTATTTTAAAACTGCCAGGGTATTACCAGGTTCGTGAATGGATCAAGATCTAAATTTGTGTACACTACTGCATAAAATACAGCTATATCTTCCACAATGCAACGAACTATCTCTTATATTTTCAAGTCATGAATGAAAAATGCAAAGGGGAATTTTTTATAATAAATACTCTAAATCTGACTTAGTGAGAATTTTACAGTTTCAATCAGTTAACAGTATTTGATTGATACAACAGTCACTTCGGTGAATTTACCTGATAAATCAGTGAAAAAAGGCCAGTTTGCCTTCACTTATTGATTAAGTGACATTTGCCACTGATTCATCAGTCACTTTTTCACTGTTATTCAGTGATTTATTTTTTGTCTGATGGATCAGTTAAACAGCTTGTAAAAATGGCCGTCAAACAATGTGTAAAAATGATCGTTAAACAACGCGTATCAAGGGAGAAAACAACGCATAAACTAAAAAACCAATACAAAACACTTTACAAAATGTGTTTCGTATTTCAAAAAACCATTATATGAGGTAACATGAACATTCAGTCTTTTATTCCGTTATTATGTCTTTTATTTCGTTGATGTCACGCAATCATCACACCTCTCTGTTTGAAAGTTTAAACTGCATATATTGTGGTGAAGAGAGAGAAGCACTCAAATGTACTATTCGTTTTGGTAATTATAAAGAATTGCGACTTTTTTAAAAGAGACATAGTAGATCCGCAAAAGTTATATAAAAATATATATGTGGGTTTTACATAGTTTACCTGTTTGATATTCACGAAGGCGTAATGATACAATAAGCAGAACGTCTAAAATAAAATATATAAAAAACTAAGAGTTGGGCCGCTTTGTTTACGTGGGGCGTCATGTTGTATAGCCTGTAATGTTGTAGTAAAGTAAAAAAAAATGCGAATCGGAAGTCACCTGTCTGCTGTGGATGTTTAGAAGTTACCGTAGGTTAGTTGGCCGGTATATGCATTACTGTACGGTTCGCGGCAAGTGGAGTGTTGCTGCACACGTGAGTTGTGATGTCCCAATTCGACCGTGAGAAGACTTGTGATTTAAGAATGGAAGGTGCAAGTACGAGTGCTTCTGTGCATGGTAGTCGTGTATGTGGTTGGGTGTTACCTGGACGTTGGACAGTTTATTGAATGAATGTTGCTTTGGCCTCTACTGTTTGCTATCTCCCACTCCCACATCTACTGTGTGTGTAGCTATTTTTAATGTAGCAAACCTAACCGAATAACACCTAACTTCGCGATTAACGCACAGTTGTTATTTGCACTGCCGCACTACTAAATACAATGTTATGTGATGGCAAAAATATACCACTATATTTACATTTCGTGTAAGGTAATGTTCGGTTAAGTCTTTTTGCATTTATTGTATTTACATAAGTAAAGGATTTAACGATAACGTACATAATTTACACATGTTTTACCCCACAATTTCCCTGATTTTCATAGCCTTCCCCACTATCGTATTTATGGTACGTATTGATTTGTGGTGTGTATCTATTTGAAATGTAGCATACCTAACCGAATTCAATCTAACTTCTCAATATTTAATGCACAGGTGTTGTTTGCACTAAAGCACTACGAAATTCGGTATTATGTGATGACAAACAGTACCCTGTATTAACATATCGTGATGTTAGGTAATGTTCGGTTAGGTATTTTTGCATTTAACATATTTACGTACGAAAATATAAATATAACGTACATATTTTACACAAATTTTACACCACAATTTCCCTGATCTTCGTAGCCCTCCCCACTATCATATTTGTGGTTTGTATTGGTAATATGTTAATTCCCCTAGTGAATTCGGGTTCTGTGTAATTAATAGAGTGGAATTATACCACTTTTCCTGATTTTTCTTTTGTTTTCGGAAAAGTCGCTATTCTTTACAATTACTTTCGTTTTAACCATCCTAACAGTACGAATCAAACCAAAAACGAGAAATAAGGACATATAATTTCAAACTGCACGTTTTTGATGAGGAAATGTGAGACATATTTTTCTCTTCATTACCATCTTGACTTGGTAGCTCAGATGTTTAAGGTCTTGTAAAAGTGAATTGGAAATGTTGTGTGAGTTCAATCCCGGCCACATGCGGGAATTTGTCCGCTTCTTTAAATTACAGAAAAATTGTCCAATATAAATAGTGATATGGCGTAAATATTTTTAATTCTCGTTTTTAATTGGCTAAATTAAATGAAAACAATATTTAATTCACCGCTGCATTTGGCTGTTACTTATTCAATCAGTGAAATTGTTTCACGTCGCTTATTCAATCAGTGAAATTTTTTCACTGAAATAGTGGTTTTCCACTGATTCTAAGTGGAGCCATTTTCACTGATTCGAGTGGTTGAATTTCCCTGATAATCAGTGGTTTTCCACTGATTCGAAATTAGAGTGAACAATTACATATTTTACTGCGACAATATTAAATTATAGGGTTAAATTATTCATATTAAACATATTATACAGTCCAATACTCTGCATCAGTCAGAGACTATAAAATGAATCTGACTTTCATGAACTCCTTCGCTTTGTTTCCTGGATGGATCACTGACTCCGCAATGCTCGTCCGAGAATACCCCGATCACTCGGTGTCTCCGTTCTGCATGTACAGTACAAGTACTGCTGTTGGTTCGCATTTACTCAGTCCGCCGACTGAACCCACACTAGCTGAAAAACTTTTATTCGACAACTCTTCAAAAGTTGTCTTCGGTGGTATAAGGAGCCGTATATATATATATCTGCCACTTATCCTTTACAGGTAATGCCACACCTACGCAAGCCCAGGCATAAAGCTGATTAGGCGTCGAGACGTTCCTGAAAAGGGAGGACAATACTCAGGTCTCTGTCGAAGGCGATATGTAAAGGCATCAGTTGTGAGCCGTGAACGGAGCAGGTACGTGCCACTCGCAACACATCCATTCATACACCTCTGACGCATCATGCCAACTGTTGTGGTACTAGTCCGGCTTCCACGCGCTGAAAAAGGGGATGTAAACTGGGAGGAGTGGACCGCAGGCCTGCAGCGACATTAAATGACATTCTGTGACACAGGCAACTTGGCATTACATTGGCCCGGAACCGTTTAAAGTATATTTGCTGTGTATTCACACTTTTTAGATCAAGCCATTGATCACCCCATGTAGGACGTGTTTTAATTGTTTCCTAAATATGCCATGTACCGCAAGCGTTTTATACTCGTTTTAACATAAAATGACCTTATTTTTGGTTATATCGAACTTTTACTTATAATATATATATACATTTTAAAATTTAATTTATAATCTATATGAATAAAAAGAGGGAGAAAATAGGTATGTTGATAATGAATAGTAATAAATAGTTCGTAGTCAAAATATTATTACATTGAGTGCGCAGGAATGCGGTGAGTTGTATCTTTGGTGTAATTTTCTAAACTTGGTTAAGCTTTGGAGGAAAATCCTGGAAGTATAACTTTGGCAAGGGTTCAGAAAAGTTGGACGTATCCGTGAATGGACTATAATAATAGCAGTTGTGATGCACAGTAAGGCTGTTCGGAACGATGCTGGCGAAAAGTGAGTGGAAATATCGCGGATTCATTTGGCAACAAGCTAGATTCCACACTTATTTTGTGTTCTCGAGCTTGAGTACACAAAGCTCAGTAGCTATTGCTCTAGCTTAACCAATGCCAATTAGCACAGCATGAAGTCCTCGTGTTCATTACAGGTTCGTTGCTGGTCTAGTCGTCTAAGTCGTCTCTAACATACGGTGGCCCAATACAAGCAGACACTCAAATGTACACGTATAGTCCATTCATGGATATACTTCCCACTTTTCTGAAGGCCTGCTAAAGTTCTACTTCCAGGATATACCTCCGCCTCATGAAAACAAAGCTTATCCGGGTCTAGAAAATTACACCACAGGGACAACACACCGCATTCGTGCTCACTTAGTGTAATATATTTAACATAAGAACCATGTATTACTATATATTACCAACACACGTATTTATATCACGGTTTCAGTTAGCAAATAAATCATTTATAAATAAAATGTAAACAAAAAATTTTTAAAACAAAAAATAAGGTACTTTAATGGTAATGCAAGTATAAAACGTTTGCGATACGTATCATAATTAGAAAACAACCAAACACGCCATTCATAGTGTGATTATTCAAAGGTTTGATTAAAAAAGTGTGAGGAAACCGCGAATAGACCATCACTGAAGTTTTACTTATCCACAGATTATTTCACGTATTTCCCGGCAATATAGGAATTGTGTATAACCCTAAAAAATAGTGCATCGTAAACAGTAAAATAATTTTTGTACTTATTACAAACAATTCTTTGGATACTGGTTGTCAAAGATTTTCTTGTAACTCTACAGATAGAATATTATTTTAGAAAACATAAAAAATTGTTTACATAGCTCAATGTTTATAATAAATTTGAAGCCTACGACACTCGCTGGTGTATTTGACAACTAGTTGCCAAATAATTCATTTTACAACTACAAAAACATGTTTTAGAGTGTACAAAGCGACCAAATATAACCGGGTGGGGACTGCGCACAAATATTTTTTCCTTTCNCAAAAACATGTTTTAGAGTGTACAAAGCGACCAAATATAACCGGGTGGGGACTGCGCACAAATATTTTTTCCTTTCAATAACGAACATTATAAGCCTTGCCTAATGATGGCTTTTAAGTTCAAAGGGCTGCTCGTTTCACATAACCCTCTTATATCACACTGCGCTTCCGTATCCCCTGAGTCATAAATTTATTTATTAATCCGAACTTCGTCTATGGACATGTTTGAAACGCCATATTCAGATAATGGGTAAATAAATAATAATAAATGATGCCCCTACACATGTTTCCGCAAGCAAAGGAAATGAAATCATCATATAAATTACGAAAAATAATACGGAACAAGGACACAGATTCATCAGCATATATTAACAGTATTTGGTAAGTTATTGTACTAATTGAAAATATAAAAATGTCTCTTATAAAAAAAAACAAAAACAGAAACTGTGTAGTAAAATGGCGGCTCATAAAATTAATGGCAATACCCTTAAATTTCACGCCATGTCTTATTTTAAAACCCTCNGTGTAGTAAAATGGCGGCTCATAAAATTAATGGCAATACCCTTAAATTTCACGCCATGTCTTATTTTAAAACCCTTAGAAATATAAAAATTGTGACTGAAAAATAACAGTTCGAAAATCAGGCTGCTTTGTTGACAGCTTATGAAAGCTGTGTTTAGACCCTTATCTATACTTTATGATTTACACCACAGAATAAGGAGTATAGGCCATTCTCTGTTACTTTACACATTTCTGGATCCCTGCCAAAGTTCTACTTCCAGGATATTCTTCCGCTTCATGCAAACAAAGCTTAACCGNTACACCACAGGGACAACACACCGCATTCGTGCTCACTTAGTGTAATATATTTAACATAAGAACCATGTATTACTAGATATTACCAACACACGTATTTTATCACGGTTTCAGTTAGCAAATAAATCATTTATAAATAAAATGTAAACAAAAATTTTTTAAAACAATAAATAAGGTACTTTAATGTTAATGCAAGTATAAAACGTTTGCGATACGTATCATAATTAGAAAACAACCAAACACGTCATTCATAGTGTGATTATTCAAGGGTTTGGTTAAAAAAGTGCGAGGAAACCGCGAATAGGCCATCACTGAAGTTTTACTTATCCACAGATTATTTCACGTATTTCCCGGCAATATAGGAATTGTGTATAACCCTAAAAAATAGTGCATCGTACACAGTAAAATATTTTTTGTACTTATTACAAACAATTCTTTGGATACTAGTTGTCAAAGATTTTCTTGTAACTCTACAGATGGAATATTATTTTAGAAAACATAAAAAATTGTTTATATAGCTCAATGTTTATAATAAATTTGAAGCCTACGACACTCGCTGGCGTATTTGACAACTAGTTACCAAATAATTCATTTTACAACTTCAAAAACATGTTTTAGAGTGTACAAAGCGACCAAATATAACCGGGTGGGGACTGCGCACAAATATTTTTTCCTTTCAATAACGAACATTATAAGCCTTGCCTAATGATGGCTTTTAAGTTCAAAGGGCTGCTCGTTTCACATAACCCTCTTATATCACACTGCGCTTCCGTATCCCCTGAGTCATAAATTTATTTATTAATCCGAACTTCGTCTATGGACATGTTTGAAACGCCATATTCAGATAATGGGTAAATAAATAATAATAAATGATGCCCCTACACATGTTTCCGCAAGCAAAGGAAATGAAATCATCATATAAATTACGAAAAATAATACGGAACAAGGACACAGATTCATCAGCATATATTAACAGTATTTGGTAAGTTATTGTACTAATTGAAAATATAAAAATGTCTCTTATAAAAAAAAACAAAAACAGAAACTGTGTAGTAAAATGGCGGCTCATAAAATTAATGGCAATACCCTTAAATTTCACGCCATGTCTTATTTTAAAACCCTCAGAAATATAAAAATTGTGACTGAAAAATAACAGTTCGAAAATCAGGCTGCTTTGTTGACAGCTTATGAAAGCTGTGTTTAGACCCTTATCTATACTTTATGATTTACACCACAGAATAAGGAGTATAGGCCATTCCCTTTTTTTTTACACATTTCTGGATCCCTGCCAAAGTTCTACTTCCAGGATATTCTTCCGCTTCATGCAAACAAAGCTTAACCGAGTCTAGAATATTTCACAAAAGGGACAGCGCACCACATTCATACACACTCAGTGTAATAAAATTTTCCATAAACACTATATCTTACTAGGCATTGCCAACATAACTATTTTCTCCATGTTTTTATTCATAATCATAAATTGTGATGGCCTACGCACATCAAGAATTCGCCTAAGATCACCTAACCTTGGATTGCTGTTTTATTATGAGGGTCGTAGACAATGGCTTACCTTTGGTGCGACGGGACTCGCTCGACAGACCATTTCGCTGCTGCTGCCTGTGCGAGTGCTGAACGGCAAATGGTACGTGGCTCGCTTGTGTGCTGTTTCGAAGCTTCGCCTGCTTCCCCTTCCCTACCCTGAGTGTCGTCGGAAAATGTTCGAGAAGACGACGACAAAATTATATAAAAGTCATGTGTTCTCCACTGCTCGCGGAGACAGGTCAGGGTCTTTATTAAGGAAGGAAGTGCTGTTTCTCTGTTTTAATTGTGTGTGTATGTGTGTGTGTGTGTGTGGGTGGGGGCGGTTATTTGCATAATAATGAAAATATATGTTATTTACATTTTTAATTGTTTTGTTTAAATTAAATAAATATTATATATTTGTAGGGGATTTGAAGTTATGGGATTTTATTAAATAGTTTTAATAGATTTTGTAATTCTATATTGGGAATTTGCATTTTGTGTTTCAAGAAAGAGAAATATATCAGAGTTTTGTGACTATTTATTTTTCTGTGCAAACCCAAAGTAAGTTTTATAATACCCTTTCATGCCACACTAACGGGGGGGTTTCTATTCCTTGAAAAACGATTATCTTCCTGAGGAAACAGAGACGAAGCCCTATTTGCATGTGTCGGCTGAAACGGTCACAAAATGAAATATTGTGATTTTAGATAAAAAATATAGGTAAAAGTTCGAGTTAAACAAAAAAAAGGTACTTTCATGTTAACACAAGTATAAAACACTCGTGAAGTTGTGATACATGGCACATTTAGGATACAACGAAGCACGTCATTCATNATATAGGTAAAAGTTCGAGTTAAACAAAAAAAAAGGTACTTTTATGTTAACACAAGTATAAAACACTCGTGAAGTTGTGATACATGGCACATTTAGGATACAACGAAGCACGTCATTCATAAGATGATTTATCAAATATTTTATTTAAAAAGTGTGAATAAACCGAGAATAGACTATAGAATTTCGATAGAGCGATTGCAGAGACATTACGAATAGTGAATATAAGGTAGAGTCGCATGCAAGCTGCGCAGTAACCATATTCCTTATGCCAAAATTGAACTGCTTTTCTTTCCAAAAAAACGGTTAAAACCACATGGATTACACTGACTTTAACACACTGTTTTCTGAATTAAGTGTTTTTACATACCTGTACGGTACTATTGGATAAGCTAAGATACTAATTCTATACAATCAAATTATGCAAATTGTCTTTTTTTCTCTCGTAAAAGTGCGAGTTTGAGGTTAGAACTAAGCGTAAACAAATGTCACACTATTGTGGGAATAAGTGAACTAGACAGTTGTTAGGGCAACTCTTGAGCCAGGGACAGGCACAGAACACGAAAATAAGTCTACCTCATCGTTAGTCTACGGGAAGTTACTTTGTCGTGTTGGGAGTCCGCAGACAATGCTTTTATAGTCAGCCCCCTGAAGGCGCTGTCAACCGGAGCCTACAACCAAGGAGTTTAAATGGGGAATCAATGCTAAAGAAATTCCTTCTTAAAAAATGCTCAACAAAGTTTTCTCAGAGAATACTGCCACGCAAATAAATTTTCGACAAATATAATTCATTCATAATTTTTATTTGTAAAATGTAAATTTTAATGTTTCATAAAAAAAAATTATACTAAACATAAAAATTGGCAATGTTTCTTAACGTACCAGAATTCCTTTAAATAATATCACATAAAAAACTTATTGTTCTAAACTGTTATCTTTAAAATTAATGCATTGAGAAGGAATTTCTATAACATTAATTCCCCATTTCAACTTAGTTGCTGCAGGCTTGGGAGCAGTGTAACCAAACTAGGCACAGCGGGCGGGGATCGAAGCCAAGAGCCACCGGGAGCCAGTGTATGGTGCAGAGGGGGGAGGGGTGGCGGGGCGCGCGCCACGCAACTAATTACCCCGGCAGGCAGGGCTGAGCGGGAAGTATGTGGCGAGACAAATTGTGTCGTGGCGGGAGAGACTGGCGTGACAAACAGTCCTCGCTCCCGCCAGCACCTGCTCTTCATCTTCATCATCATATCCTCTCCCCCGGATGTGAGCGGCAAAAACACAACCCCCCGACCTCCCCCGCAGCACGTGAGAGCACAGACTCACACCACAACCCTCGCCTCCTGGGACAACCTCGCACTCGCCACTTCCGGCTCCGTGCCCCTGTCTGTCATATCTGGCTGGCACTTCGAGCAGGCAACAGATTTCCAGGCATTCAAGAAGTAAGTCGCTATAGTCTGTACGCGGTTCCTTTACACTTTCTGAATCAAACCTTTGAAGAAACACCCCATGTACGACGTGTTTGGTTGTTTCCTAAATACGTCGTATATCACAAGCGTTTTATACTTGTGTTGGCATAAAAGTACATTATTTTTGGTAAAATGTAACTTTTACTTGTATTCTATATGTAAATAATAATATTTTATTTATAACTAATTCGAATAAATACAGAGTGAAAATATATGTTAGACTTGTAAGAAATAGTTCTACTTCAACGCATTATTAAACACAATGGTCACGGATGCGGTGTGTTGGCCCTCTGGTGTAATTTTCTAAGTTTTGCTTGTATGAGGCGAAGGAATATCCTGGAATTATAACTTTATCAGGGCTTCAGAAAAATTGGAATTAACCGTGAATGGAGAAAAGCTATATCCAGCTCAGCATGAACACAACTCCTGTTCGTCTCTGTTTCGCACCTTGCTATCGTCCTGTTGGCCCAAAATATACCTCACTCGACATTGTACTATCAAAGAGAAGATAAGTACACAAATACATATAGCGTGGCGGTTCCTTTGATGTGGGCGTGCCCATTCTCTGATCGGCTGCGCTATGCTCCGGGAACCGGCCTTGCTTCTGCTTGGCAACTGCATACTGCGGAAAGGTTCCCTATTGGCTTGCTTGCCGGCTGTTTGTGATCGGTGTTCCAACATTTTGCTTGCCAGTGATGTCATTTTGCTGATGTGAGTGGCTGGATCTTTTTATGTGGCCGGCTGTTTCACAGCTGCATCCGTAAGAACTCTGTGACTTAACTTCTCGTCAACAGCGAGGTCATCAAGCGTTGCAAGTTACTCAGAGAAACAGGGAGAGGCAGGGCCTCCTGTTTTTCGCGAAAAGATTTACGCGGAGGCTAGACTTCAATATCCTACTTGCACACTTGTAGACTTCCTTTGGCTATTAACCGATTGTCTTTGTGTGAAGAGAGTCTGTTCATGAGTGAGCCAATCAGAATTACGTTTTTCCGATACTGATTGTCCGTGATTTGTGGGCAGACATATAAGACACGCAACAGTTCAAATGATCCAATCGTGAAAGTGGTTCTGAACTGAAGTGTTTTGGAACACAACTTGTCCTGAAATCTTTTCGCGAAAAACAGGTGGCCTAGGGAAAGGAAATAAATCGGCCACGGCCTGTAGTAAAATAAATAACCATTGCAGTATTCATCTGGAGTGAATTCGGGAAAACATGGAAAACGGTAATCAGGATGTCAGGGCCGGAAATTGAATCCTTGTCCTCCCGAATGCGAGTCCAGTTGTTTATCACAGCGCTGCCTTGCTCGTTGCTTAGGATATTGAAGTCTAGCCCATGTGCGACTCTTTAGTAGAAATCAGATATTTCCAGACATAGCAAAGAAACCGGGAGCATTCACGTCTGCATCGGCATGCAGGCTAAACTTCGCACATGTTTGTATACACACATAGATATAATAATCCAATCCTGGTTACTTCCAACTTTACTGGACCCCTGTTGAAGTTTTATTTTCAGGCTATTCTTCGGTATTATGCAAACAAAGTCTTACCAAGTCTAAAAAATTACACTGAAGTGACAACGCACTGCATTTGTGAGCACTCATTTTAATCATATTTTGAATAAGAACTATTTCTTACGAGGTATTAAAACCCATTTTCCGTTTTAATTCGTATAAATTATAATTGAACTGTTATAATTTATAAATAAATCATAATTAAAGTTGAAGTTAGCAAAATATGAAATACTTTTATGTTAACAGAAGTATAAAACACTTGTTATACACGACGTATTTAGAAGAAAAAAATAAACACGTCGTAAATAAAGTGATTTTTAAAATGTTTGAGTCAAAAAGTGTAACGATAACCAAGAATAGATTATAACTACTCATTGGCTGCTATGCTTCTTGCCACAGCGGAATGCTATGATTAGACACTTTTGCAGGGCATGTTACTGGTTCAGAATTCTCAATAAGATATCGAATAAGTCGTAAGAAAAATGGCAAAAGTAACACAGGCATGAGTGTTTAAAGTCTAGCATAACCCTTCTGGTGAATCCGCAAATTTTTCTGGTCATTTGTGACAATGCGCAGTGCTTTGAGATGGTGATATATCGCCAAAAAATATTTCTTGTCTACGTGTTCTTTAAGCGATGTGACTACTTTTAGCTTGATGTTCGAATCACATGCAAGAGTTTGGGTTCATCGACAAGTAGGAGCGACATCAGAGTCGTCTGTGTACTCGACCAGAATTGTTCACTGGCTGCCTGATCCCACTGTGAGTTATCGATTTTGCTCTTGGTTGGGTTGTACGTGATTCGTTCCTCCTTCTGTAGTTCCTTAATTGTTGCTAGCTCACACTTCTCCAGGGAGTGAGCCAACTAATTGTGGCCATTACAAGTGCTTTTCACCAAAATAGTTCGGGCAGGCTAGACTCCAATCAATCTACCAACTCTCTTTTGGTTATTGGCCGCATGTCTTTGTGAGAAGAAATTTCTGGCGTGACTGGACAATCCGAAATGCGTTACATATATACCACAAAGTACTTAAGGAGATTCCTTAGTAATATTCGTTTAAGACCTCAAGGTCACGTTTGATAATAAGGAAGCACTGCGACGGGCCCTCCGAAGGCTGGGCTATGCATTCTAGTGTAGCTGCATTTCTCGCAAATTAGTTTTAAAATAGTAGGTTATTATAACGTGGGATGAAAGCTATTGAATAAAGCTACAAATGCCACTTTGTATTTTTCCCATTTTCTTATGGTATCTGCGCAGGAAATCCCTAAAAAAATTGTTGTTTTAAACTTTTTCACTATTATTTGTCATTGGATATATGAAATAGAATACTAGTAAAATATGGCGGCGGTAGGCAATATTTTTTTATCTTTCCTGAAAATAATCATATTACGAGTCCATTTATTCTTTGAGATAAGCAAATACGTGCAAAAACATTGATTTTTCAGACAATGTGTTAATAGGGAGTGCCCTAAAGTATAGACCGAAAAAACTCCAGCCGAACACGCCACCACAATGGCATCACTGGCCTGCGAAATGTTGGAACGGCGTTCGCCAATTTAGTCTGGTAACCTACTCGCCAGGCAATAACCTATCCAATATGAAATATTTCGCAAGATGCAGTAGTAACCAATCAGACGCGATGCCCGTTCCCGGAGCCAATCAGAGAGTGGGTGCACCCACATAGAAGGAAGAGCCACGCTATTTCGTCTCTGTGTAATTATCTATTGTATGGTGGCGCTGACCGTCAGTAATTCGCAAGCAGACACATAAGACGCGTGACAGTTAAAATCATTTAATCACGAAAGTTGAAATGAACTAAAATATTTTAGAGTACAATCACTCACGAAAACTACACGCAAAAACAGGTGCAATTAGGAGTGAAGAGATTTGGGTGGTTCTTAAAACCGTTGTCCTGAGAGCCGATGAGGTTTAAGTGAGGTGAGCAAGGAGCAGCGTTGCAATACAAGGGCGCGGGAAACGGGAGATCCCCGAGAAAAAACCGCCAACCAGCAGCATCGTCCGGTACAATTCCCGCATGCGAAGACCCGGGGACAACCCCACCGGGAATCGAACCCAATTCACCTAGGTGAGAGGCGACTAGTCTGACCACTACACCAGAGAGGCCCCTCTGCAATTAGGCATGAGCATTGCTGTTACAAAATATTTTCCAGTACCTGGAAATATAATTTTTTTAACCCATTCAGACCCAGTGTACACGAATGTGTACATTACGCATGCATAGGTGATTTTTGGCGTGTACTGCTCTCTGCAAAGCTCAATGATCTTACCTGTGTATAAATCAATCGCAAATTGTGTTACTGGACTAGGTCATAATTGGTTCATATAACTGCAGCTGTAACTGTGGCTGTGACAACGAAACAAGTGTTGCGTGGACAAGTACAACAAGTGTTGCGTGGACAAGTACAACAAGTGTTGCGTGGACAAGTACAACAAGTGTTGCGTGGACAAGTACAACAAGTGTTGCGTGGACAAGTACAACAAGTGTTGCGTGGACAAGTACAACAAGTGTTGCGTGGACAAGTACAACAAGTGTTGCGTGGACAAGTACAACAAGTGTTGCGTGGACAAGTACAACAAGTGTTGCGTGGACAAGTACAACAAGTGTTGCGTGGACAAGTACAACAAGTGTTGCGTGGACAAGTACAACAAGTGTTGCGTGGACAAGTACAACAAGTGTTGCGTGGACAAGTACAACAAGTGTTGCGTGGACAAGTACAACAAGTGTTGCGTGGACAAGTACAACAAGTGTTGCGTGGACAAGTACAACAAGTGTTGCGTGGACAAGTACAACAAGTGTTGCGTGGACAAGTACAACAAGTGTTGCGTGGACAAGTACAACAAGTGTTGCGTGGACAAGTACAACAAGTGTTGCGTGGACAAGTACAACAAGTGTTGCGTGGACAAGTACAACAAGTGTTGCGTGGACAAGTACAACAAGTGTTGCGTGGACAAGTACAACAAGTGTTGCGTGGACAAGTACAACAAGTGTTGCGTGGACAAGTACAACAAGTGTTGCGTGGACAAGTACAACAAGTGTTGCGTGGACAAGTACAACAAGTGTTGCGTGGACAAGTACAACAAGTGTTGCGTGGACAAGTACAACAAGTGTTGCGTGGACAAGTACAACAAGTGTTGCGTGGACAAGTACAACAAGTGTTGCGTGGACAAGTACAACAAGTGTTATACAATTTTTAGTATTCAACACCTGACACCGCAAATTAAAGTGGGTCTGAAAGGGGGTGCACCCGAAGACCGTGACGACGGACGACCGTACGACGGCTACTGGATACTGCACACTGATATTCCAGCTGCTCTGCGGCTGAAAGGGATTACGAATCGCCTGTAAACTGCCAAATAGTATTTTTGGGGGTGCACTACCGTAACGACACCAACTGGCTACTGCACATGCCTGCCTTCAACCAATACCGTGAACACGTCGCCGGTGGAAGTTGTAGCCAGTTAAAGCACAAAAGCAATTTTTAGAAGTTCGTCCCTCCACATGTTTGACCAATAGTATTACAGTATGGTAATGAGCGGGTTCTGCTAGTTTCGTGTAAAAACAGCTCAAAAGTTATGTAACAAAGTAGGTTATTTGAAGGGCAAAATCTGAAAGTCGTCAGAGGACCGTTTGAGCCGCGTGGCCGGGTGTGGCAGAACACCGTGTTGCCTGGCAACCTCCTATCCTTGGCTGAACTCTGTGCTCCAAGGAACAGTAGCTAGGTCAAGCACGCTCGTGTTACTGCTTATTTTCCCACCTAATTCGTCCACATAGCGCAACACACGGCAAATAGGCATCGGAGTTTGGGAAATATGTTCACGTTAGTTTTATCTTGCTAGAGTGATTGACTGATTCGTAAACGAGAAGTTTTCTGTTATTAACGTAATGCTAAAAACATTCCGTTCACAACTCACTTAAAATTGAGAGGAATTATGTTTCTTTCTATGGTAAATGTGTTGTGTTTCTAGGTCGTCTCGGTGACACAATGGTTTCGGCTATCACTATCATAGAAGTTTGCACTTCTATGATAGTGAAGCTACGCAAACTTGAGCTATAAACTTTTCTTTACGATAAACAATTAACATCTGATACTCTAATCGTATAAATGCATTAAACATTAAGATACTCTCACAAGTGACGCAAAGTAACAATATCTGTAACGGTAGAAGGATGTCTAATATCAGTATGGGTAATTTCTCTAATTGACAATAAATGACCAATCATTTGTGGTAATTACTTATTAAAACACCTCAGATGGAGAATTGGAGAACATGAGAATTATTCCATACGTCGTATTTATTTAATCCCAAGGACCTTGAAGTGTCCTGAATACAAAAAATGTAGTCCCTGAAATGGGAAACAGTAGCAAAAAATAGCTTTCTTAAAGTAAGTCTTGCTTTTATTCGTCTTAAACATAAGTTTGCAACATTAGTACAGTATATCTTAAATAATCGTTCGATAGCAAACAATTACTCTATATAATTGTATATGAATTATTCTAAAAGTCCCTTAAACCATGTTGTAACTTGTTAAGCTATGCAGGCCCTATAGTTTATTTAAGTTACAACTGTCGCCATATAATTATAGTATATAGACTAATTAGGTTTGTGAACTATGTAACCACGTGTTACTCTTCAAGAAATATAAATTAAAGTAGATCACCAGTAAGTAGTTTTATAACTTTATGCAATTAAAAATTAAAAATATGATAGAATGTAGATTAATGTAGTTTCCTTTCAAATAAATACAGCAGTGCACACATCAGTCATATTATTATTATCTATTATTACGTGAAAATAGATACCGATACCGTGCCCGACTTCGATTTTTGAAGTTGCCGCGGTGGTGTTGTGGTGGGACTACTCGTACTCCACCTAGGCGAACCGCATTCGATTCCAGGCGGTCGCTCCCAGATTTTCGAATGTAGGAATCGTGCCGGACGATGCCGCTGGTCGGCGAGTTTTCTCGGGGTATTTCCCGTTTTCCTAGCCTTTCCATTAAGGCTTTGCTCCATACTCGCCTCACTTCAGTTAACTCTCATCGGCTCTCAAGAACTCTATGTCAAGAGTAGCCCATATATATCCACTCTCCACTCAATTTTTGAAATACGGTCGAACCTAAGTCGCGTCTCAAGACTGGGATATGTGCTTATGCCCGCGGGATATACGATATGCAGAGAGCATGAATCGCTGCGGATTGGGAAGAAATAACTCTACTAGAAGAGTGGAGTTGAGTTGAGAGATTTGCGCTGCTCTTAACAAAAGGTCTTGAGAGTCGATGAGGGTGAAATGAGGTGAAAATGGAGCAGTTCCGGAATGCAAGGATGGGGGTATCGGGAGATCCCCGAGAACATCCGCTGACCAGCGGCATCCTCCTTCGCGATTGCCACTTTAGAAAATCCAGGAGTGACCCGACCGGGAATAGAACCCGGTTTACCTTGATGGGAGGCGAGCAGACTAACCGCTTAGCCACCGCGGCACCTTAAAACAATGGGATTCTCTCCCGAAGTTAGTTCGACTAACAAAGACAGGGGGAAACTCGGCATCGACGACATAAAAAAATCCTCCGCTATAATGAAGGAACATGTCATACTTAGCTTGCTGAGTCCCTTAACAAGTGTGTAATCCTGAATAAATGGTGATGAATATGCTTTGAAAAGCAATAGGTGGTTTTAGTGGAGGACTGTCTTTCTGCTATTATTTATGTTCACACTGGGTGCAGAAGTGCAAAGCTGTCCTGGTGAAATAGAATTGCACATTTGGGCACCGCCATTCCCGTACCACCAGCAGGACTCGTGAAACGTACTAAGAACAGCAGTTGTATAATGTGTTTGGGGTGAGGTAATCGTTAGAGACGGCTCTGTCTTGGCATGGTCGGCTGAGTTCTACGTCCAACTGACCATGCAGAAACAAAGTAATATTTTACTTACCAAAGAATGCAATATAGTGATAAATCTTCGGAATTATCCAGAAAGAAAAACTTCGACCCCAAGGATGTCAAATTACGGAAGGAATAGCTGCAAGACGTTGTGGAAATGTGTTTTTAAAATTTTTGTGTTGATGCAGCTTACTTTAACACTGTTCGTGTAACATTACCTTGAGTGAAGTACGTAAATGTACTTTCTGTAATGAAGAAATACATAAACAATTAAAGCGTATTTTATCAATAAAACTTACGAGTTTACATATTTCTTTATAAATATATGCACAGTGGCTTTGGTATTTTACCTATTATTACGGTATTTTTACTTTAAAACTATGTAAATAAAAGCACGTGAATACTCCCTAAACTACGCAAATATCAGAAATAGTTTTGCATTCTGAGCTCGGGTGCCCAAACGTTTGTAATACAGCCTCTACTTGCCCTGCTCTTATGAAATTCCAGAGAGAAAATATATGTTCGCTAGAGGCATCGCTAGAAGAGCAATATGAATGAATGACCTCGCTTATCTCAAACATGTTTACCTGTGTTTATCTGCAACATTTGGCAACATGGCGGCCACGTGGGCTGGAAATGTGTACAGTACCAAGGAAAGTCCTCGCGTTTTTGATTGAGAGGTCGGGCGAAGATTGCTACCTGCACAGGACTACATCTTTTTAGATACGAGATCTGAAAATTCGAGTCATGCTTGTCGTACCAGCCACCTTCGTGTTCACTACCGCCGAAAATGACAACATTGTTCGACATTTTTCTACGTCTATCTGCTGACATTTCGACCGCATTGTACTTTCAGATACACATAAATAAAGGATTTAAATTATTTAAATCGCAGTTTGTCTCATTCAGATTGCATTACAAACCAAAATAAATATTTAAAAAACAACTCACTACGACAAAAAGTACTCTTGTACTAATGTTTATACATAGTTGGCTGAACTAAGAAGGAAAATTAGGTTTTGTATCTAAAAAAATTATCATAAAGAAAAATTATATAGACATTTACGTAATAAAACACCCTTACAATCTTTCAAATTGTTTTGGCTTAGCCAGGTTCTTTAAGGGATGGAGGTATTAAAATTCAAGTTTCTACTGTCAAGTCTGCATCACTCACCCGTTTCGTTCTACCTTGTTTTGGTCCAGATATCGCCAGTTTCTCCACGCCTGGAGCATAGAGGAGTTCCCGAGGGCTCCCGTACACAATCGTACTCTACCCTACACTCCGCAGCACTCACATACGCTCGTCCATCACAATATCTACACTCTCCGTCGATCCACTCATCACCGCATTTCGCCAGATAGCTATCCCAAACACATTGCTGACCCTCCGACTGCAAATGTATTTATAGTGGAAGGTGTCCTGACCCAGAATCTTCTTCACATGTCGGGCTGCCCGAGGGAGGAGATTACCATAAACTTTATGTAATAGCCTCCCGCCGCCGACTCCTTCAGGCAGCTGTCGATCATTCCTCGCCCACACCAACGACATAGCGGTGGCCAGACCCACGTAGGACCCCTCTCCCCCTTATGCATCGAGGCTGGCAGCATGCGCCCGGCGCGGGGGTTAGAGCTTATCAATAATACGACTACAGTTACGTCCAAATTTCATGGACTTGCGTTCACGTGATAAAAAATGTGATGCAAGTTGTAGTAGTAAATTAATCCAAAAAATTGCAACTTCTGTTCAAAAATCTCGTGTGTATGCAGCGTTGATCACTTTAAAGGAAAAATTAGGTTTTGTGATCACATATCTCGCATCTCACATAGAGTGGAGTGGAGAGATATGGGCGGCTCTTAACCTCGTAGTCTTGAGAACGGATGAGGGTGAAGTAAGGTGAATATAGAGCAGTGCTGGAATGAAAGGGCGTGGGAACCTAGAGATCCCCCAGAAAACCTGCTGACCAGCGGCAGCGTCTGGCACGATTCCCACTTGCGAAAATCCGGGAGCAACCCCGCCGGAAATCGAACCTGGTTCGCCTAGGTGGGAAGCGTGTAGTCTAACCACTCCAACACCACATCTGACATAAAAAAAACTCGTGTTCAGTTCTCTCCGGGTATGTACCCATATTATTCTAAACTAGGAAACGTGGTGGGCATTTCCGTGGTCAGGTAGATATTCTGAGAATTTCCACATCCCCTCGTAATGTAATTCTGCATGTACTTAAGTTTCACCTCATCTCATCTTACACTTGAAAAACAGTTAGGTTTACCATGTCCCAGCTGAATCTTAAGTTAGTACAAAGCGCCCTCTTTCNAGGCTGCACAACCCACATAAAAATTCTACTGCATGCATGGAGTAAGCGACATTAATTTATCTCCAAGATAATTTGACAGGGATAATGGTGTGGCCCCGCTACGCTTACCTTTCCTATCGTCCACTTATAAGAATCATTTATGAGAGCAGAGAATGCAGTTTGAGTTCCAGGCAGGTGGTCAGTATTCGGGCGGGCTATTTTTGTCCTCTCCGGTCAATGAAAGAAGTGAAGAAAAATCATGACTGTCACCAACGGTTACAACGAAGTTTGGAATCATATGATGGTTGGAATTATTGGTCTCAACTATAGAGTAAATACCGGATGTACCAAATCAATTTTACACTCTTTGTACGTTAGTAACAGATAAACTATTCAAGGAAATGTAATGGGACTGCTTTTGTTTGACGCTATATGGACTTTGTTATTGCTATTTTGCTGTTGTCAGTTCCGTTTGCAGGCACGAGCATTAGCACTACAGTTGTAGAGAATATGGCGGAGATGATGAGCTTTCATTTCCAGCAACTTAAGTGGATTTTAAAGTGCCAATGGAAATGTGTGAATATGAGCGATGTGCATAGACGACGGAGGACTAAATTTGATACTGAGCCACTGTCGCGTGTAACAATTACACGATTACCTAACAAATTTGACAGGGACCGAACTGTACGCGGTGTGAAAAAAAGGAAGGTGGGGGNGAATGACGGTGGAAGTGCGGGGGCTGTGATGCATACGTTCATACATTTCCTCGGGAATTCCAAGTCCACACGGCAATCTGCGTATGTGTCAGGTTTAAGTAAATCAAGTGTCCAGCGGATTTTAAAGCAAGTTAAGTGGAGGTACCACAATACACTCTAAATCTAAATCAGTGATAATTTCACTGTTTAAATCAGTTAAGAGTACCTGACTGATTCAGCAGTCACTTAAGTGAATTTAACTGATGAATTAATGAAAAAAATGCCAGCTTTCCTTCACTTATTGTTTTAGTGACATTTTCCACATTTTCCACATCTTCTATCGCTGATTTTCAGTGATTTGTTTTTTGACTGAAGGATTAGTTAAACAACGGGTATCAAATGAAACAATGCGTAAACCAGTGGTGGCGCATGAGGCCGTGCTCTTGGGCTCTAGCATTGAACAAATTTTCATACATATTGCCGAATATTTTATTTAGTCAAAAGTATTAAATATGAAGTATTAGTGACTCAATATTGATGCTATTTTCCTTTAACAATACAATAATACTTGGCTATAGCTCAATTTAGTTTCCAGAGACAATTATTTGCAGGTTTTTAGCGTCGTGCGCACAGCCTCAGTGCTCTACTTCGGTTTAGCACGGCTGCCGCTCTTCCAGTCAGTCCCTCGCGCTGATCGCAGCAGCAAAGAAACACGGGAATCTCGCCCTTATCTGCGCCTCCTCCGTGCTCCCTCAGCTTCTGCACAGGGCAGGAAACTCAACAGCGCTGCCGAAAAACGTTTAAACTAAAGTCATAAAGTCACTGTAATTGAAGGGGTTAAGAGACCGGAAAAAATTGCGAATTTATTATAGGACGAGCTTAACTTCTAGCACATGCTCATTTCTGTCACGTTAGCGTTGCGTAGGTCACAATTTTTTTTGCATGCACAATTGGCCAAGACCTACAAATTTTACGATTTTAAGTGGTGCTAAAATATAATTTAATCGCTTTTACTTTCTTTCTTGCTTCCTGACTTGCCCTGCAGGACTGCGAATCAGTATTACACACGTAGACGGAGACCAAGCGAACAACGAATAACCTAGTTTACATGATGAAGTGCTCATCATGACGGCACTAGACAAAGAACAAATGACAGTAACTAGGGTGTAAACACAGATGCCAAGTTTAGCCTAGCCGTCAAATGAACTCAGTGGAGTGGAGAAGTCGCGAGAACCCGTGAAGGTGAAGTGAGGTGAGCGTGAAGCAGAGCCGGAATGCAAAGGCGGGGGGAACAGGATATCCACGAGGCATCGTCAGGCACGACATGTGGGAATCAGGGAGTGACCACGCCGGGAATCGATTCCAGTTCATCTCAGTGGGAGGCGAACACGCTCTATCCGCTACACCAACCGCGGCCTCCAATTGAATTCAGGAAATTTCCAGGTCTGCGCCTAGAGGACTCTGAGCCAGATATAAGCCTGCAAAAAAAAGCACCAATTCCTGTTTTTTTAATGGTAAAACCAGCTGTTAAATGCGGCTGCAGCCAATGAGCAGATTTATTCAATTCACTGTTTCTTTCAACTTCCCCAATGCCCTGCTTAAGTTCTACTTCTAGGATACACTAAAGGGACAACGCACGGCATTTGTGCGCACTGAGTGTAATAAAATTTATGTATGAACTATTTCTTACTAGAAATTACCATAAAACCAACTTTTGCATGTCTTTATTCGCATTACTTATAAATGAAATATTATAATTTATAGACAAAATATCAGTAAAAGCTCTATTTAACCATAATATAAGGTATTTTAAAGTTAACACAAGTATAAAACGCTCGTGAATCATGACAAATTTAGGAATCAACCAAGCACGTCATACATGGGGTGATTTTTCAGAGGCTTGATTAAAAAAGTGTTAAGAAACCGCTATTAGATTAAATAGCTTGGGTTCGAGAATACCAAGGAGAGTAGTTTCTAGCCGACAGATTCTGTCTTTTCTTATAGTATTATTTCCCTGGTTAACCACGGCTCGTGTAATGACTCTGGGTCCTACTGACAGACCAGGGTGTGACGAGGAGGGGTTGAGGCCAGGAACTGGTACGACGTATGCGGCACTCGGGTGGCAGTCACACGTGTGGAGTGTGAGGCGGCCATAAGGACGATGGGGCATGTCGCGAGGCGGTGGCGATATTGCTGTCAGCAGCCGGCACTCTGCTGCAGGAGCCGCGCCCCTCGCCGGGGGCTGCTTAGCGGTGACGCATTACAGCTGTAGCTTCCTCCAGAAGGCTGTGTCATCCCTGGGGCAGCATATAAAGCTGTCTGCGGGACCACAGATGCTGGTTAACCACTCAGTGGGCAGCACTCTTTGCTGCGATCCACAGCTCTTCGCTACGAGCCACAGCTGAACGAGAAGACACGACCACCCACCTACACTCACCACTCCTGCCTGCACGTACAACGGAACAGTTAAGTCCCGGGTGTCGCCCAATATATCGGGTTCTTTCATTTACTCGCCAGCGTTCCGAAACGTTACTCTGTGAGTAAACGTTTCTCTTTGGTTGTCCCGAGTCACTCTGAGTAAATGTTGTACTCGCTGATGACAATGTCCCAAAACTGCAGAGTAATTACTCTGAGCATCCTACAACAGTAAAAAATTAACACTCACTAATTCAGTGGGTAAAGAAGGGTAAACTGGAAATGGTGGGAAGTTTAGTACACTTAAATAAATTTGAAAGGAAATATGGACATTCTGGTTACAGGCCCACAAAGGAAAATTGAAAATAGTGAGTGACTTAATTAGTTTTTTTTAGTTAAAATGTACAAACGTTGCATTTTCAGACATAATTTATACGATTAACTCGTGGTAAATAAAGCTGTTAATGTTTATTATAACAATTTTTTGGAAAAGAAAGAATTTGGGGAAAGTGATAAATATCTTTAGGAATTTACATTGGTTGCTTAATCAGTACACGTTTTTAAACACAGTAGGGGAGAATGGGGGAAACGCGAACGCGGGGTAATGTCGAATTCAATGGTTCTAATATGTTAGAAAGAGATAGCTACATTTAACTTGCCGCCGTTTCAGAGATCACGCCACCACTAGTGCCAGTCAACAACACGGGGGACGTGGATGCACGTACTTATCAAGGTATGCGATTATCAATATTTTGTATGTTTATGATGTAATTGTTTGGTAAATTCAAGTAGGTGTAGCTTTATTTTTATCTACAATAGTAATTTAGCTTTTACATTGTGGAATAATCACATATTAATCAGGTAAATGACAATGACGCAGTTGGAAAAAGAATATAACCTAATTTGTTTTGTGCCATTTTATTATTTTCGATCCCGCGGGGTAAATGCGAACACTCCGTGTCGGGCAATCGCGAACGTTCGGCATTACCCCTAACCTTTTTTTCATAACCTTTTTTTATTATTGTTTCAGATGCCTCGTACTTACAAAAGAAAGACCGAACTGAAGTACAGTTTAGAAGATCTCAAAAAGGCTATAGACGATGTTAAGACAAAAAAACACCCTCGGCAAAGCAGCAGAAACTTATAATGTTCCAAAAACAACCATTTTTGACCACCTAAAGAAAGACGTGATAAAACTGCCAAGGTCTGGACGAAAACCTTTATTTACAGACGATCAGGAAACGCAACTTGTCGATTATATCATAAAATGCAGTAAACTCTATTATGGCCTAACCATAAAAAAAATTCGCCAAATCGCGTACCAATTTGCCGAGAAGAACAAACTTCCGCACAATTTCGACCGAGTGAAACAGCTAGCCGGAAAAGACTGGTACTACAATTTCATGAAAAGACATCCCAGCATATCTCTGAGGACACCTGAGGCGACTTCACTGAATCGTATCACTGCGTTCAATGAAACTGACGTTACAATTTTTTATGATAATTTGAAGGCCATACAAAACAAACATCATATTCAACCTGATAAAATCTTTAACGTCGATGAGACAGGTATATCAACGGTCCAAAGAAATCAGAGAATAGTGGCAGTAAAAGGTCAGAAACAAGTTGGTAAGGCAACGAGTGCTGAAAGGGGGTCTACAACAACAGTTGTTTGTGCATTTAGTGCAGCTGGCCAATACATTCCTCCATTTTTTATATTTAAAAGGAAGCGTATGAATCCACAATTACTAAAAGGTAGTAACCCTAATATGGTTGGGGCTGTGTCAGACTCTGGATGGATAAATGAAAGCCTATTTGTGGATTGGCTACACCACTTTATTTCATATGCAAAGCCTTCAAAGGAAAACCCCCTTTTGCTTATTTTAGATAACCATGAGAGTCATATAAGACTTGATGCATTCTCACACTGCAGAGATCATGGAATTATTATGCTAACTTTGCCCCCACACACCTCTCACAGACTCCAACCCTTGGACTTGACATATTTTGGCCCTATCAAGACTGCATACAATCAAGAATGTGAGAATCACATGGCAGTGCGATTTGGACAGCCCATTACACAATACGACATAGTCGAATTGTTTACAAACGCTTTTAACCGTTGTAGTAACCTTGAAAAAGCTGCAAGTGGATTTAGAGCTGCAGGAATATATCCCTTGCGCCCTGTTGAGATAGATTCAATTCAGCCTACCGCACAAGAAACAACAAATCCGACACAAAACATTCATATAAATACCCAACCATCAGATAACCAAGCAATTGATGTTCAACAAGCTTCTGACGCTCACAATCATGCCGATGTAACCGCAGCAGCTCAAGATCACCGTGTTGAAGACCATGATGACCAAGCTTCTGATATAGGTCCTGTTAATTCACAAAGCGATGATGCAAGCACGCATGCCGTTTCCCTATCAGAGATCGTTGAATTGCCTATTATGTCTCCAAAAATATCAAAACGCAATATTAGGAAGAAAAAATCTACTATTCTTACGAGCACATCCATGAAAGATCAGTTAGAGGAAAAGGAAAACAGAAAAAGAGCTAAAGCAGAAGAAATCAAGAAAAAAACGGAAAAAATGACAAAAAAAGAAACCCAAATAAAATGACTGAAATATAGTAAGAAGAAACCTTCAAACAAAGAGAAGGGCGAAAAGGCAAATGAAGACTACTTTTGTATATTTTGCAGAGATAAATATATAGATCCCCCCGCTGAAGACTGGATTATGTGCTACGTGTGCAAAAAATGGGCTCACGAGAGTTGTACTGACGGACAGTCAACATCGTTGGGTTTTAAATGTGATCTCTGTCGTTAATAATGTTAGTTCGTAATTACCCCACTTGGTGTTCGTATTTACCCGACTAATGTCAGGTAAAACCGAACACTAAGGGTTTTGTTTTTCTTTCATAATGTTGCAATTTATTAAACAAATATAAATGTTGATTAGTGAATTCGTTAGACAGATAAGTACACTTTATAATTAAACAATAAAGAAACTCTGTGATCAAATTCAACTGTTTTATTTACGTTTTCCCTTAGGTGCTCGTATTTCCCCCACTTTCCCCTATGCCATTTACATCATGCTCGTTCCAAAACCACGTTTACTCTTGCTTTCCTCAGCTGTGACTCTCTGTNTTTCCCCTATGCCATTTACATCATGCTCGTTCCAAAACCACGTTTACTCTTGCTTTCCTCAGCTGTGACTCTCTGTTACTTTACTCTACTCTCGGGGTATCGTCACCCTACTTATTTCAGTTTTTATGTTGTGAAATTATGAATAATGCTACTGTAGGATTTTAGCAGTATTACTCTGCAGTACAGTCATGAAATCCGAAATACTAACGAGAAATTTTGTAATAAGTATCACAAAATTAACTTTTAAACATCAATTCGTTACTACTTTTCTTTCACCTATCCAATAACACGTTGTGAAATTAAGTACAAATTTATTAAACAGCTCAGATAATGCAAATTTTCATTATTACTCTGGAACTGAAATTATGACATTGAAACGAATAATTTCTGCATAAAAGGCGAAGTCAAACCTTAAACATGCTGAGGCGAAATCCAGAGGCCACCCGCTATATGCAAATGTACTCGAACGCAGGTTGATAGGTGAAAAGCCTACTATATATCAATTTAGCAAGTAAGCGATTTTGCCTGCAAGGACAATCGGCGTTCAGAGTTTACGACACAGTTTCGGTTCTGTTTGCTTGTGCCGATACTCTGGATACAATGCATCCATTCGGGTGGAGTTACCACTCGCTTCAAATGCATGCTTTGCACCTATGAGAAACGCTTCAGCTGTGGCTTGCAATCGCGAGACTTTCAGCAAACATCACTGCGCCAATTTATGCTGAGCTCCGCATCTTTGCGGCAGCGTTCCACCTCTAACGGAGTTTCAACTGAAAATTACTCCTGAAAATAACTTTTCACTGCTACAAATAAAATTTTTTCGTCAATGTAATGCTTTAATTGCGTGTGATTTTAAAATATTTCATACGCTTCGGAAATACTGACTGTATGTACGGGCTTTTGAACGTTATTTTAGGATCACGTTGAAAAAATACCTTTTTGACGTCATTGGGACGTTCGGCGTCAAGTTTGTCGCTAACGATTGCCTGCTATTGTTGTGACATATGCAGTTGTAATGAGGAAAGAATGTATTTTCACCCTTTCTTATATAAACAATGAAAAAAAAATGAGAGTAGTAAAACTGCTGTCAGAAATAATTAGGAGCTATGACGACGTTATAAATAGTTAGAAAAATACGCTCAGGTAGAGGTTATTCTTTAACAATTGAGATTGCCAGACAAAAGTGACTCGATGTTTCACCTCAACACTACACGTGCCACTTTATTCACATAGTTGCATAAGGCTGCTTCATTTTTGCAACACTTGAGAATGAAAGCAAATTAACTCATTAAAAAAGTCTATAACCAAGCAGTTTCCGAGTCAGTAAAGGTTTAGAGCCAGGGTGACATTTGTCAATCGCTGAGTCTTTGGTATAATTCCACTGTTTGTCGTGGGCGATGTGTCATTTATCTGTTCACTTCAGGTTGAGTAACTGAATCAGCGCACCATGGTAAGATTTCGATCCCTTAGCGGTGGATGTCACTTAGATATTTGTTAATGGGAACACAAAAAGTTCCGGCTATTATATGGTGACCAGCTAAACTTCAAACACCTTGTGTCTGTTTCAGCTACCTGATTGCGCCAAATCTTGTTTGATACGCTCTTCGAGATTCAGAGTGAGTTATATACCTGCATCGGAAGAGGAGCCAATTAAAATAAAACCCAACCTTTGTATTACGTAACCCGCGAATTATTTCTACATCGAGTAATGAAATATTTAACAGAAGATAACTAACATCAGGGAAATGTCAGGTTTCTACTCCTTGGTATCGAAAAATTTATTCCAATGTATAAAACAAGGTATATGAGTTATTATTAAACCAGGAAAACCTCGCTCAGTAGGACAAAAGGTAGAGTGGCTATTGAGATGAAGTATTGGACTTATTTTAATTGGCTGTTTCGAATTATAATACCTGTGACTTGCAGGTCTATAACTACTCTTTGTGTTCCGCTTTGACGCACGCTCTGTTGATTCAGACGTCAGCAAGTTAGCGTTATCTTACAGAGAAAATATGTTGAATGTGCGAATATAAAAGGATAGCTACCGTAATTTAAGACCACATTATAACGACACGATTTATCACGTTTTCTATGGGACTCATCTCTGAAGATGTACGCCAGCTAGACGCCTTTGCATAAAATTCTCTACTGAATTATATGCTTCTGGAAGCGAAACTTGAGGGAAGACGTATTGTTCCGTGACGTTCTTCCTTTCTGGGTACCAGATCCAGAGTCCTGCGATTAATAACTACAGTTTAATTTAACAAGGGATTAGGTTGATTCTTACCGACATCTCTCAGGTCAAACAAGTCCCACTCCACAGGACAACGTACTGGGGAGTTCTACTGTGTGCAACCACGGAATACTCGATAGAAGGGAAACAGCCACATTTAAACCTAACTACAAGCGCACACGCTAGCAAAATGGCGTCACTGGTCAGCAACATGACGGAGCTTTGCTAGCCAATCAGCGGCTGGTAACTAACTTGCCGACCGCCAGTCTAACCAACTGCAGCACGCAGTAGCCAATCAGAAACAAGACCCGTTACCAGAGCCTCGCACAGCCACTCAGCGAATGGGCACACACGCATCAAATTAATCACTATGCCATCTCACTTCTGTATATAGTCTATCCAAAGTTCCGGGATATTCCTCCGCCTCATGCAAACAGAGCTTAACCAAGTCTAGAAAATGATACCAAAGAGAAAACGCACCGCATTCGTGGGCACACAGTACTATTTCTCATTAGACATTTTCAACACACCTATTTTCTCACTATTCTTATTCATATTAATTATAAATGAAATATTATAGTTCACAAGTAAAGTACAAGTAAAACTTTAATTTATGTCGACACAAGTATAAAACGCTTGTGATACACGACATATGACATTAACTCGTCATACTTGTGATGATTTTCCAAAGGTTTGATTCAAAAAGTGTGAAGAAATCGTGAATAGACTATACTTACCTGTTTATGGTAGAACTTCGCGAATAGTGCAGGGCGTCACAGTCTCCCAGACCTGGGCCGGTAATATACAACTCCGCGGCCGTGATTGGCGGAATACCAGCACCAAAATTATTTTTTTGGGCTGAAATTTGAAACCCCATTTCCCCGTTTAATAAGAATATTCTATTGCTTTATGTTTCAAACAAGATGTACCTATAGCTTTCCCAGACCCTGTTTAGCTTGCAGGAAAGACATTTGTAATTTCATGCTAATAAAATAAGAATTCCAATTCTATAATTTTGTGAAATCTAAAGCGAAAACCATGATTTTACTATTTTGGAACTACACATATAATAAAAAAAAGTATTTACACAAGCGATAAGGTTTATTTCGAATGATAATGCCATGATCAAGATGAATGCACTTCGGAATTCAAAAAAGAAATTATGGCAGCTTTTAGAAACTGTCCGAAGTAAGGTAATTTTTCGCACATGTTTTATTCGCGGCTGGCCTTGAATTTGTGGTACAATAACTTTTTCCAGCAAACTGTATTTTTGTAAACGGCTTGTTTTACTTTGTGTAACCCGAAAACAATAAATTTATAGCTTTTGAAGGAGTCTAATTCAGAAAAAAAGTGTGAAATCAAAACGTATTAATTTGTATAGGTATTGCCTTACCTGTTGCATGTAATGTTTGTGAGATGAACGGCATTCGAGACATATAAAAAATATCGAATTCCTTAATATTGTACAGTCTTAACATTTATACAATAAAAGCAGAATAATCTATCCGAGTGGGAAGTGAAAAATTTGAGGGTGTTTAAGGTGGTGGTATAATTTCCACCTTGTGTTTATTTATCTCTTTTTATTACTTACTGTTAAGATTTCATTTAAAAATTTAAACCTTATAAATACATACAGAACTACTTTACAGAAATGACTGTAACCAGAATGGACTGATTTAAGTTTGTATTTTCTCACGTAAAACTGGGAGGGAAAAACTAATAAGTTAATTTTTATTGTGGCTACAGATGCTTCAAAAAAATATGGGCAAAATATTTTTGACTTAATAATATCTGCCCCTATGCCCCGACATACATCCTTTTCAAATATTTAACCTAAACTGTAAGCTACAGCAAAAAAAAAAAAACTGGGTGGAAGCGATACTACCTTTTTAAGAAAGTAGTTCTTACCGGTTGTGGTGGTGAAGTGAGATAAATGGAGATTACAAGCGGAACGCAATCGCGAGAAAACCGCTGGACGATGGCAATCCACGTCACGTTTCTAGTTGCAAAAATACAGGATGGCGCCGTCGAGGTGGTGGGAGGCGAGCAGTCTGGCCGCTGATGCACCTATGGCCCTCAAATTTCTTAAAAGAAAATCGCGTAGAGAGAAAGATAAAGTTTTTCCTCGTCGCCCCGTTTTCAGTTCAGACGTTCGCGTTCGCCCTTACTCATAGTCCGTACGAGCAAATTCGGAACAGGCCGCACGCGAATCCTGCTTAAAGCTGTTCTGTCCGCATCGAGGTCAGATTCAGCCAGAAACGTCAGGGAACGAGCACACCCTTGTCACACACTCCTTCGCGCGGGGAGAGAAAAAAAAACACTCCGACACTTCAAAGAGCATTTTCATCGCGTCGCGAGCTCGTAAAACCCTTGGCAAGTTTGAAAAAAAAAAAGAAAAAAAAAAAAGAGGAACTCGTCGGAGCTTAACAAGCAGCCGCGTAGCTTTCAAACACATTTGCCAGTCTTTTTTCCTGGTTGATGAGCCGCGCGGCGGTAGTTGGTCGCAGCTCGTGTTTACACCGCGCCCGCGAGTTATGGCGGCTCTCGTAGGAACGCCTGGCCCTCCGCAAGCTCGTAATGGCCGTTGCGAAGTTGCCGCCACTGAATTATGGCCTCGCTAGATCCTACCGAGAAGAACGTTTCAAGCGCTATTCTTCACAATTATTTCTCCATTGGTCTTTCTTTGGTGAAGTTTGGTTTCACGATGCAAAACATTTCAACTAATTCCTACCAAAATTTTCATATCAAAAGTAATCTGCGATAACAAAAAAAAATATTTGATCTATTATCACATTTGATTTAATTAGGTCTAGCATAACATCTACTCCCCACTTTATCATAGCTCCGTTTAGTAAGCAATTTTCTACGATTTCTTACCTAATTTCAGAGGTGCTCTGAGAGGATTGAAATGCAATCCATTACTTGTTCGTCGCGGACTTATCAGCTGGCCAGTAATTGCGAGACTAAGCAAGATTGTAAGAGGAAGTTCAGTCTGAAGAAATTATAAATGTGAAAACTCTGTGAGGACACTACAGCGCATGCACAGTAAGTAATGCCCTCTTGATATTCCTATGCATACATATATGCGAAGGCTACAGCGAAAGCGTAACGCGGGCGTGTCGAGTGACGCGATGTCCAGGCATACACGCTTAACTTGGCAGAAAATGTTTCTATTGGTCTCCTCCATGTGGACAGGTCTTCTCGGCATCGTTATTTATTTGTAAATTTTGGTTGTTTAACTTCAAGACATAATACCAAGAAAACAAATGGTTACTATAGCGTATACTCTAAATANTTGTAAATTTTGGTTGTTTAACTTCAAGACATAATACCAAGAAAACAAATGGTTACTATAGCGTATACTCTAAATAAAATGTCTGAAGTTGGCGGAGCGAGCCATGTTCGTTCGCCGTGCTGGGAGGCTGATAGTTCGCCACACTATCACTCTGTTACTGATATGACAAAATATCTGCAGATAAAAAAAAAATATTTACACACGTATGGTCAATATGCCGCGTGTTATAACAAGGTCGGTAGAAATATAAATAAATCCAAAGTGGGAAGTACTCATATACATCAAGATCTCGTGTAAGCTCGTCGCAGTTTGTTTATCAGCACCCACGCACACGCTTGTTAAACTGCACTTTTGCACCCAGCTGAAGGTACCCAACTGCACTCCACACGCTCCGCGCTAAGTCGCCGCTCTTATACGATGTTCACCGCAAAATGACCCCTTCTGAAAGCCCTGCTTAAGATCTACTTGTATGCATATTGTGTATTCTTACACCATATGTACAATTAACGTTACCATGGGCCTCATCACTTTATTCGTGCTGTCGATCAAGGGCAACAGTAAAAAAAAAGAAAAGTAAATTTATTACAAATATTTTAATTTTAAATTTTTATGCTTAAAAAAGTAAAATGAATTATTTCAGTATTCACAAATGTTTACTGAACACTTGTAATTTAACGTTAACACATTAAACTACCTTATCTCAGTCGTTGCCAACTTTACCGAGCGCGTGACAGTCAGTGCGCCCGTTAAAATATATGCAGGTATGGACAGTGACATTTTTCAAATGTTGGTTTCTAAAGTGCTCACTTTCCCGCCAACAGCCTTTACAACTGATGGCATGCAATCTACGTTCTTCATTGCAACTCATCTCCCGCAAAATTATGTTGCTCACGGTGGACTCAAGGGGAACCACTTGTGTGTACATCTACACCGATCATGAGCTGGGGACTCGGAATGTAGGGTTTCTACGATGCAGCTAACGAGCTTCGCCGGGTCATGGAAAGAACCCGCGCACTCCCTGCTCAGTCGGCGCGCTGCAATATAAGTAGTATGCTCGCATCATATTTTTTTTACTACTTCTCCCACGTCATCTCGAAGCAAAGTCCGCCGTGACAATGTATAGTTAGGGGTTGTGGAATTTCGCCAAACTGTTTAAAGACAAGTTATATTTGAAAACACTGTGTGGTCGTTTACCTATATTGATTGGCCGAATTACTTTTTGAGACGTGATAACAGTCTCTCCTCGATTCACGTAGGAACCGTGCCGATGTTGCCGAATTCTGAGTGGTCAGGTCAAATATGAAAACTCCTTCTCAAGCAGACAGCAACCAATTGCAATAGACAAACTTTTGTTGGATGTTTTTAATATTGAAGCCTACCGTGTACTCATTTTTTTTTTCTCGCGAAAATCACTATCTCTATGTATAGTCTTTTCGTGGTTTCTACACAATTTTTGAATCAAACTTTTGAAAAATCTGTCCATGTATGAAGTGTTCGGTTGTTTCCTAAATATACCATGAACGATGTTTCCTAAATATACCATGAACGACAAGCGTTTTGTATGCACTTTTTTAACATAAAAGTGGCATATTTTTGGTAAAATTGAACATTTATTTATGTTTTATTTGTAATTTAAAATATTAATTTTGTCATTAATATAAATAAAAACAGGAAGAAAATAGGTGTGTTGGTAATGTGTAGCGAGAAATAGGTATTCTTTAAAATATAATTACACTGAATACGAACAAATGCGGTGTGTTGTCCCTTTGGCGTACTTTACCAGGCTAGGTTAATTAAGCTTTGTTTGCATGAGGTGGGGGAGTGTATTGGAAGCAGAACTTTAGGAAGGCTTCAGAAATGTTGGAAGTAGCCGTGAATGGACTATAGGCACTCAGTAGAGTCTTTTATACTCAGGTTTCCAGGTGTACACGTCTGTGATACTCACGTGTAATTTTGTATTTTAATAATGGCCAAAGCTGTGTAAAATTTACAATACTAGTGAAACGTTCGCAAAAAAATATTTAACAGAATATTTTTTACAAATATTGTATGTCCTTACCTTACGCCACGTACAAGAATAGACCCAAGGAAACCTCGCTTGACCAAACATAATAATACAAATTAGAATCTTACCTAACTTAACCAAACATAAAGCTAAAATGTATGTATTAATTTTATACTCCAAAGTGATTTATTTCTACCACGAAAATTAATTTCCAGTTACTAAATTATTCTCATTTTCACTTGCGTGCACTGCTGATCTGAAATTCAGGGCATCATTCAAGTCGTTCTTTACTGCCCAGTTGGACGGATTTAGCCCTCAGTCGGCCACGTGGGGCTCTGATAATTTGATGCTACTGCCACCTGAGTTATACAGAATGGTGGCCAGTCTAGTAGGGTAATGAGTTACTGTACTTTGGTGCAGACTAAAGGCACCTGTTGTTGTTGCGTAAGGAGTGAACATATACTCTTATTCTCAGTTAGTTAACACACAAGTATTTTATTTGACTGAAAATAACATGGGTATTTACACACACACGAGACTATCTCTCTCCCACAAACATCGTAGGCCTGAAGGGCGTGTTGGCGGAATGCTATGCGTCGGGGGGAAGGTTGCTTGAATGGAGACGTTTTTACTTAACTGTGACTGCGACTTTTGGTGGGTTGTCTTCATTGGTTGGTGTAGCTCGGCGTCTCTTCTCGGAAGTCCAGGGTTGGTTTTCCCGAGACTTGTGGTGTCTCTGCGATCTCGGCTGGCGGTTCCCGTTGGAGACCTTAGCGCGTCTCCTCTCCTGCGCCGACGTCCGCCACGATCCAGCTCGCGCTTCCGACTCCTCCGCCTCGCGTCGAGGCCCCCGAACAACTAACTCTCCGCCTCGGCTGCACTCGTGATTTAACTCGTTCGTCGCTATATTGAAGCTACCTTTGTCAGCAATTTCTCGGGAGAGAATTGGGGAGTTACCCTGTGTAACTCAGGCGTTTTTGTGCCCGATTTAGTGTCTTGTCAGTGGATTGTGCACTCCAACCAGGGCGGAGGAAGGGTGAGGGTGGTGTCACGGGGATTCCTACGGTACTTATTTCTGAGCTCTGGTCAGCACAATTCTGGTCGGGGGCATCCCCTGCTTCCTTCGTCGTGAGCCGCCTTATCTGCCCTTTCTCTTGCGTGGCTGTAGGTTCTCCCCAGAGCTATTCGTCTCGGGACATTGCCTGTGTCATTCGAGCCTCGGTTCATCCCCGGGGGTGAATCCCCGGGTTGAAAATTTCGTGGTCAGCTGCCGGCCCTGGATATGTATTATTAAGATGGCAGAGTGTGGTAACGGCGCTATGCCTATTCTAGTATGCGACATGCGTCAACTTGTTCTCATTGCTCCTGTTGTCAGGTCTTATGTAACTTTTTGACGAACTACGAGTTGAACCCAGGAACAAAATGGCGGCTGCAAGAGAGCCTTTGTTCTAGATTATCCGCGTAACGCTGAGATTGATTTCTCATGTAATTTTTACTTTGATTATTTTAAAGAACACGTTTTCCCCATTTTTATTCTCCTCGATGCGCAACCATTATGTTTCCTCTGGAGTTCATTCTAGAGGGTCCTGTGACATATAGTGTTTAGTACTAACGTTTAGTTTTGCCGTGTCATCGGTATCGGCTAATACGGCAGTACTTTGTAGATCCATATTTAAAGATTACCAATTTATGTAATATTTGCTCAATCAACTTTCCATTGCCATGCTGCAAGTTATTTTTTATTTTCTCGATAGCACAATTTAATCTCTTCATTGTGCATTTATGTCTTAGCGACAAGCTTATTCCCCAGTATTCGGGCAGAGTTTCTGCTTAAAGCCCTTTAAAATTGATAATACTGCATTAATAGCACTAATGAGAGTTTTGTCAGTAATTATGATGTATTGTGCACCAGATAATATGGTATTCTCTAATTCTAATTCGTAGTCACAAAATTATTGTAACATCGTAGGATTTGGCCTTCTGCGATNGATAATATGGTATTCTCTAATTCTAATTCGTAGTCACAAAATTATTGTAACATCGTAGGATTTGGCCTTCTGCGATATTTTAATGAATTGTTTATTTATGTGGTTTAAAGTGTAACATTATTTTTCACTTATGTTATTTTGTTGCAGAATTTATTACTTTATTAATTAAATTAATTAATTGGTTAGATATTTTTCAAAATTACTATTTATATTTTCAACATACATATTTATACAACTTTGGAATCTGCTGATTTCTATCATGTTTACGAGGGCCTTATAAGGCCTATAGTTACTAAGCATATTGATTTGTTTCCATGGTAACGGAGTGGCGTCACTTATGATTTTTATATCTAGCACTATGGTGATAGGCTGATTAATTGCATAAGTCTCTGGTTTATGAGTTTTAAGAAGGCTTTAGCCACCTTGCTTCTGTCACGCAGGACGCTGACCCGAGTGGGTTTGACGTTAGGTGTTTTTAATTAGGTTTTAATTTGATTGGTTATGTTTGCGCATGTAAACAGGCCGTCCTGATGGGGACGAGGAAGCGAGAGCGATTGGAGCGAGAATGCTAGTACGGTCTTCGCCCGCGCGATATTTGATAGCATTGTAAGTCAAACGACCACGCCCTTAAAAAGTGCAATTTGGACTATATCACAGTACTATTGGCCCGTGAACCTAGCATAGGGAATCCCTCAAGCAGATGTCCCGTGGCATTCAGGTGGATGCCCCAGCCCAGGACCATACTGACGAGAACTTGGAGACATCTACAGATTATTTTAAAATCAGCCGAGTTTTCGAATTTAAGGTTTACTTTTCTCAACCTCAGAGAAGCCATAAAATTTTACATGAGTATATTTTGTCACTATCTCTTCAATTAAGATATGAACTGACTCCCACTTATTCAAACCACTGACAACTTGACATGAGTTTATTAGCTGAGATAATTTGTTTTGAAACATTATGAATATTTTTTCACAATATTNCCACTGACAACTTGACATGAGTTTATTAGCTGAGATAATTTGTTTTGAAACATTATGAATATTTTTTCACAATATTAATTTTTAGTGGCGAAGCTCAAAGTTAAAATTAAAATTACATCACGAGAGGGCTTTTGTTGCCTAAGGCACCCTGCTGAACTGCATTATCCAGTCTTCCTTCGACAGTAACTGCGGCAGTTAAATGGTAAGGCGTGTGTTAGTTACGCTNACCACTGACAACTTGACATGAGTTTATTAGCTGAGATAATTTGTTTTGAAACATTATGAATATTTTTTCACAATATAAATTTTTAGTGGCGAAGCTCAAAGTTAAAATTAAAATTACATCACGAGAGGGCTTTTGTTGCCTAAGGCACCCAGCTGAACTGCATTATCCAGTCTTCCTTCGACAGTAACTGCGGCAGTTAAATGGTAAGGCGTGTGTTAGTTACGCTTGTCTCCTATCACCCAGTCTTGACGAGCCGAGCAAAACCAACTAACTAGATTGTCTCTCAGTGATACACAACTAAAGAAAAATTCAGCATATGTAGTAGACGAAAATACATTATTAATTTGGTAATTAATGTTAAGTGGCGTGGCGCCACCACATTGCCCGGTAGTGATAGTCAGGAGCAGTATACAATAGCATACATTATCACTATCATACATCATTACCATATCATCCCACATAATCTCATAATAATTTACGACTTGTGAACCGGCCCGGCTTCGCCCGGGTACAATTGAGTTTTACAGTGATACACTAATAAATAAATTGGGAAAAGACAATTAATTTGTGTGAAAACAGAATTATAAAATTATACTATGTTTGCCTAGGTTTTTAACTGATTACGGCAACCCAAAAGGAAGGAAATAATTTTATACCCGATAGTCAAGAAGTAGAGTATTGTTTTTGGAGTTTATGTGTGCAACTATCGCGTAGTCACCAAATGTCCGCTTTCCAGCGTCGATTTATGAAAATCCAAATGTGAGTTTCATCAAGTTGTAATTTAGAAATAATTGTACCTAGGTACTACTTTTTGCGCTTGGCTGAGAGATCTTAATCGATCACCAAATTTAAGCAACGTTTTCAGCGGCACTCATTTGGATGGGTGACCGTTTAGTGGCATAATATCTGAGCGCTTCCGGTCTTCGGAGGGCACGTTAAATATTCGGTCCCAGTTGTTATCGATTGATAGCAGCCGTTAAGCCATTTCAGAGGTCCTTGGGCGGCCTGATAAACTCTGACACCAGAGGGAAAAAATATTTCGGCCACCTTCCCAGCCGTTGCAGGATCACGTTTTGTTGTTATTCCACAGGAACCGTACAATTTTTCGGGATAAAAAGTATTCTATGTTCTATTGCAGAACCTAAAGTACCTACATACCAAATTTAATCAAAATCCGTTCCTCCGTTATGGAGCTGAGTGGTAACAAACATACACACGCACACACACACAAACTTTCGCATTAAAAATATTAGTAGGATTATTTTGTCTCTTTCAAATTTTCCATCACAGAACATCTATACATGTAAACCTCAACGTATCTCTCTCTGTCTGTCTGTCTGTCTGTTAGAGCGCTTATCACTCGAGAATCATGTATCCGATTTATGCGTTTTTTTTATTCATAGCTATGTTCTCTGGCCAGGTTTTAGTATATATTTTGTTACGTAAAGTAACATAAGGAATAAGCAGTGACGATAACAGTGAATCAAGTTGGAAAAAAGTTTGCCGTCAGCGCGCTTATTGTCAGGAAAAAATGTAAAAAGCATGGGCCTACCAATGCCAGATAACATAGTAGGTTCAACCGTTAAGAATGACTGCATAAGGGAAACTTCACATAATATATTATAATTGCACATCACCGCAACGCTTATTAGTATTTCTCTGTTATAGATAGATATATGCCACCGCGGAGTTTTTTTAGGTTTTTTCATTCTACACAATTATATACTACATTATATTGCTCCATCTTTAACCGTTTAGACAGCGTATTGCATGATAGCCCGCTGGCGGCAAACTTTTTTCAGACTTGATTCACTATTATCGTTACTGCTTATATTATTTACTGCTTCCTTCTGCTCTTGTTCTAGTGATTTGATAGGGAACAGCCCTTTTCCCCTGTGCATTATAATGTCCAATCCTTGTCAATTCAGCAGACTTTGCACTGACGGGCCAGTGATCTTAGGTTCTCCGGTGTGATTCACAAGAAAACCATTTTCCCAGCAAGCATTACGGAAAACAAATGAGTGATTCGAGTCAAAGATATAACACGCAAACACATTAGTCCCTAAGTAATTTCTACGGCAATAACGTATACAGTATACTTGTTATTAAAAAATATTATAACACATATAATGCCAGATTTTTTTAACTCATTAGTATTAGTTGACATAACCTCTGAATATTGGGCCCATTGACACACATTTGGTGAATTTTATTTCTGCTTAATTTAGCAGCGTTACAATATTTTTTAATGAATTTGAATTCCGTATTTTTTTGCCAAACATTTGGACTTTTCTTTTATGTACGTTATTCGCGGTAGCCTAAAATATACACATCACAAAAAAAAATCACTTTATTACAGCTGAGAACCGGCTTTACGGTCTTTCGAACATACACATTATTAGAATGGTTCTAAAAAATTAAGTATTTTCCTGATGTCAAATTAATTATGGTTAATAAGTAAAGACTATGTTTATATTTCTGATTTTTTTTTTTCGAGGAATGTGAACTAAGCTGAAAATTGGCTAGCAAATAATGGCGCTATTGCTTCTTGTTTAGCCGTTCAGTCACCGTGTCTACGATCGTGCACGCGTTGCACATGAATTATATTTATGACCGACACTGTACGCAGCAAGGAATAAGTGGCCAATATATTGAGAATGTTCTTTGTTGCTAATCTGATTTGTGGAACTTTCTATACCTCTTTGACATGAATGGTTAGTGACAATATCATCGAGCTTGCAGCACATTGTTCACTAGCTTCAAGGCAAGTTCTAAACACGAGTACAGCACATACCTAAACATTACGTGTTTGCAAAACTCGAACTAAGAAGTTAATGTTTGACCAAATGGGTTAATTTGCCACTTTTTAAAACACGGTTTAGTGCCTTGTTTGTGCACATTGCGTTTCCTTTAACGACGCACAAACAATTTAAATTTTCAAGCATCTATTGATCGGTACCGTGCATCTACTTGCTCTACCTCTAGTGACCTCGTTGGTATGGAGAGAGCCTTGAGATCCGATGAAGGTGAAATGAGGTGAATATGAAGAAGCGCCTAAATGCAAGGGCGGGGGAAATGGGAGATCCTCGAGAAAACCCGCCCACCAGTAGCATCGTCCGCCACGTTTCCCACAT
>NQII01004143.1:68778-133924 GCA_002778355.1 Clitarchus hookeri
AAATTTTTCGAGTCAACACAGTTTCGATAACACTCTAGCTAGTTAATAATTTTATGATTGCGTTAATGATCAAGTTTTCGATTCGGCTAACTTCTTTTCAGACCAGTCGCAAACGTTCTGCTTTAGAGTATCAGAATCCTCATTGGCACAATGAAATGGGATGGTAGCTTTTTACATGCATGGCATGCAATAAAGAAAGAAATATGTCTTGACATGTGTACAAAACATTGAATACTAGCAAACAGTAAACTTTTCCTACTACTAACTATCGTTTCTATGTATCAGCATTCCCTGAAAAATTTAATTAACCGCATGTGTAGTCGATCAGTAATACGCAGATGCGTCTTGATCCAAGGGAAGTAACTCCTCACCTGCCCATTTGAAACGTGGACGATGGTGGGGGAGGCAAAAATGCGTGGCAGTTTCTGTGATGTGGACGTACCCATTCTCTGACTGGCTGCGCGAGGCTCTGAGAACGGGCATTGTGTCTGACTGGCTACTGTATGCTGCAGAAGTTCCCCTATTGGCTGGACTGCGGCCTGGAAATAAGTTACCAGGCGCTGATTGACGTGTTGGTGTCGCGTGCAGCTGGAGTTTGAGGTACAAGCGGCTGTTTCACGTCTGTATTCTTGAATACTCTGTGTTTGTGGGGTGGCAAAGTCATCCATGTGAATCCTGGCTGAAGCTGGGAGGAGACGGAACAGCAGGCAGATGCTCCCACCGTCAAGTGCTGCTGAATAGCTTCGCCGATGAAAGGGCGACAGTTGCCCGAGGGAGGTCCCTCCACAGTGTCAAAGCACTCGTCTGTTTCCGCAGTGTGGTGTGACTTACCTGTGGGTCACACCTGGATTCCTCCAGGAGGGTCGGCATTGTGGCGGCCGCAGGCGATGTCACCCTCAGGGTGAGGTCTGCACGTGAACGTAGAACACTCCAGAATGCAGATGCGAAACTGCCGTTTTCACCGCGAAGTACAGCTGTACACCCCAGCAAAATGCCTTCACTGGCACTGTTTTCTGTTTCCAGTTACTGTTCATTGTTTTAGTGATCACTACTAGCTACAACAGATGAGCCAAGATTGGCTGACATGTTGAAGATATTACCTGTACTAAACATAGTTTGAACTGTTTTCATAAGGTTTTGATTTAATATATAATCTCGTCAGTCAATCATAAAATAAGAATCTATACATGGGGGATTAAACACAGTTGTCCTCTTTCACGCTCGTCGTGTAGACGGGGGCATGCGCCAGTGACATCACAGCAGAGAGTATCGCCACAGAGTAGATAAATACACAGACACGAAATAACGCAGCGGTTCCTGTGATGTGCAAATACCAATTCTCGGATTGGCTGCGCGAGGTCCTATGGGCATGGGCCTTATGTATGATTGATCATAGGCCATTCACGGTTACTTTAAACTTTTCTGAAGCCCTGCTAAAGTCATATTTCCAGGATATTCTTCCGTCTCTAGCGAAAAAATTCTAGGAATTTACAGCAAAGGGACAACGCACTACATTCGTGCGCACTCAAGTTAAATAATATATTTAATAAGAACTATTTATTTTCTTACTAGGCATTACCAACACTCCTATTTCCTCTTTGTTTTTATTCCTATTAATTATAAATTAAACCCTATTATTATAGTACAATATAAGAAATGTTCAATTTAACTAAACATAATGTAGATTTATGTTATTACAAGTATAGAAAGCTTGTGATAAACAACAAAACACGTCGTACATAGCGTGATTTTTCAACGGGTTGATTAAAAAAGTGTGAAGAAACCGCGAATAGACTGTACTGCTCGCTGCCGGCTGGCGAGTATGTTAGCAGGCGNATTTATTTTCTTACTAGGCATTACCAACACTCCTATTTCCTCTTTGTTTTTATTCCTATTAATTATAAATTAAACACTATTATTATAGTACAATATAAGAAATGTTCAATTTAACTAAACATAATGTGGATTTATGTTATTACAAGTATAGAAAGCTTGTGATAAACAACAAAACACGTCGTACATGGCGTGATTTTTCAACGTGTTGATTAAAAAAGTGTGAAGAAACCGCGAATAGACTGTACTGCTCGCTGCCGGCTGGCGAGTATGTTAGCAGGCGNGTTGATTAAAAAAGTGTGAAGAAACCGCGAATAGACTGTACTGCTCGCTGCCGGCTGGCGAGTATGTTAGCAGGCGCTGATTGGCAAACGGCGTTCCGACATGTTGGCCAATGGCGGCATTCTGCTGGCGTATGCGCCTGTAGTTCACGATACAAGCGGCTGTTATCGCCTCAGTATTCTGTGAACCAGTGACGTCACGCCGGAGCGTATGGGCGGCATAGCGCGATGCACTGTGGTTCTACGCCAGAGGGAGGGAGGGGAGAGAGGTTAAGGCGCAGGTTAGAGGAGGAAACAGGGCGCTGCTGCAGAATGGGGGCCGTGTTTATGACGTCGTTCCTGGCCGCACGTAATTTGGGAGGAGGCGCGCCGCCAACGTTATTCGGTTCACGTGCCCCGCAGCGCGCCGCGCTTATCTGCGAAGCTGGGAGAGCGCGTACACAGCACGGCCCCGAGCACGCGTACAGGCGCACACACAAGTGCAGCAGCACCATACTACACTCTCTCTGTTGCACACAAATGCAGCAACAATCCCGTCTCCGCTGCTCGGGCGGGTTGCTGCGTATATAAACATTTGAGTGAGTGGGTGAGTGAGTGAAAATATTTGGGCGGCTCTTAACAACGAGGTCTTGAGAGCTGATGAGGGTGAAATGAAGTTAGAATGTAGCAGCGCAGGAATGAAAGGGCGGGGAAAACGAGAGATTCCCGAGAAAACCCGCCGAACAGCGGCATCGTCCGGCACGATTCCCACTTGCGAAAATCCGGGGCCAACATGTATTATATCGCAGGTGAAAGGGCTGAAGACAACACTGACTTGATTGCTTAAGCAATTCATTCACGCTTAAATCATTACTTTTTAACCGTAATAAAAGAATTTTTGTTTGTAATTGTAATTTCCCACACCTTATGAGCATTTGGACCGCTTTCTGCAGAAAAGAACTAATCCACAAAATTAAACGAAATGAGCCGATCATGTAAATTGAGTCGTCATATCCCATTCTAAGTTCAGCTGCAAAGAACAAACCTAAAACCACATTGACGAAATATCTGTTCACTGTTTTAAAATATAAAAATACAAGTTACTGAAAGTTATTGGGCAGAATTACATTCTGCAAAAATAAACCACGAGATTTTCTTCTTTTCCATGTTTTTAAACTAGACACACTTTATTTTATTGTAATGCATTAATAGTTGTACGTCTAGCTGCATTAAGGTATGCGGAAAAGAATTTCCCGCGTTTTTAAATAAAATGTAAACTTATTAAATATGCAAGTATGTATAATATTCTATTACCTTTTCCAATAAACTTATAATGTAGCTTGGATCATATAATCGAACNAAATATGCAAGTATGTATAATATTCTATTACCTTTTCCAATAAACTTATAATGTAGCTTGGATCATATAATCGAAAAAATTGCACTCTATATTCCATTCTTCATATAAAAACCAACACGAAAAATATTATACAAAATAGTAAAAATTTATGTCCAAAAATTGGGTTTAAAAATTTAGCGATAGCGTAAGACTGGTATTATTGAATATTAACATTCAAATTCAACTTTCGAATGTTTTATAGAAGATCAATTCTAAGTTGAATTTTTGTGTTGGTTTCTGTAGAAAGTGGTCCAATCAACAATGTATTTCGATTTCCAAACTGGTTACAACTAAAACAGGTGTGTTTTTTTTTTTTAAGTCGGGTAAGGGATGTCACGTGTTATGCCTAAAATATTTCAGAGTGATATTTAACTGACGGAGTCGTTGCGTCNAAATTGCACTCTATATTCCATTCTTCATATAAAAACCAACACGAAAAATATTATACAAAATAGTAAACATTTATGTCCAAAAATTGGGTTTAAAAATTTAGCGATAGCGTAAGACTGGTATTATTGAATATNAAATTGCACTCTATATTCCATTCTTCATATAAAAACCAACACGAAAAATATTATACAAAATAGTAAACATTTATGTCCAAAAATTGGGTTTAAAAATTTAGCGATAGCGTAAGACTGGTATTATTGAATATTAACATTCAAATTCAACTTTCGAATGGTTTATAGAAGATCAATTCTAAGTTGAATTTTTGTGTTGGTTTCTGTAGAAAGTGGTCCAATCAACAATGTATTTCGATTTCCAAACTGGTTACAACTAAAACAGGTGTGTTTTTTTTTTTAAGTCGGGTAAGGGATGTCACGTGTTATGCCTAAAATATTTCAGAGTGATATTTAACTGACGGAGTCGTTGGGTCAAGGACACCGTAAGTTTTAAAATGTGCTGGAAATACACACAATGGCAGAAAAACTAAACAGAGCTAAACAGACAATGAACAAATAACGAATGTTGAGATGAAATGGTAAGCCTTAACAACAGAATGACCAAATTATGTGCAATCCAATAATTTGCGTAAATAGTTTCAAGCTGGTCACGCCCAAAGGGCACGTGAGAATAGTTCTATTGTGGGTAAGACTGCGATTTATAAGAAAAGGTTACTCAATTAACGATTTTTTTAATAGTCTCTGGTGATTGCGTACTCTGGGACAATGACGCAATAACAACAAACGTTTCCCGTTTGTTGTTTTCTCCCGGAATTTTAGAAGGGCTATAGGACACTCTAAACTGAAGAATAAATGGGTGTTGAAGTTTTATTGATCATTGTGATGTGTTGAAACACTTCGCTTATAGGACTATATTACATATATATCTTTATTTATTACACATGCTATTTTGGTGTTGATCAAGCCTAACAAAAAATGGTAAGGGGAGCANTTACATATATATCTTTATTTATTACACATGCTATTTTGGTGTTGATCAAGCCTAACAAAAAATGGTAAGGGGAGCAAAAGTGGCTCTGAAGAGTACAACTTAAAGGCTCCGCCTGGCTGGCGCACAAATTTCCTTGCAGAGGTTTGGTAGTCCACACGTGATTAAAAAACCGCTATATATTTTGTAAAGGTGTCTGAAAACGGAAAGAATTTAAGAAACGTTTTGTTCCCAAAGACAAGTTTCAGGTTCTTAATTCAACTCTAAAAATATGTTTTTAGTGTGGAATTTCCTGAAACGGGTGTTTGCAGATTTAGTATAGGCCATTCACAGTTACTTCACACTTTTGTAAAGCCGTGCTAAAGTTCTACTTTTTACCAATTACGTATCCTTCCGCTTTATGTAAACATAAACACTGCCATGTGACTTCTTTATTTCGACTGTCAAATGCATTGTTTACTCTTTTCAGCTGTTCAAAGAATTCTGTCATATTTCAAAAACCATTGCGTACGAACGTTCACAATTTATGCCTGTAACCATATTGAGTGAGCTTTATTATTTTTAAACAATGTCTGTATCGACGAGAGCTCTTACGGTTATTATTTTAATTTGTTAACGTATTTGTTATACACGATATAGCACATTACACGTCATACACGTTAATATTTTATCGCGACTGTTTTTAACACTGTTAAACCTGCGTGGGAAATATTTAATCTCTTGTTATTTATATATGTTGGGTTGTTTTTTTAAAAGGACGGTCTCAGTTGAAATAAATATTAAAACGAAGCAATAACCATTCCAACGAAAAGACGCACGCAACTTGTGTCAGTAATTTTTGTACGTAGCAGCGACAAACTTGGAATATAGGGAACATGCACACTAATAGGCCTACACTCTAAATTGGAATCAGTGAACATTTACTAATTGCAAGTTAAAATTGCTACATCCAGAATAAGTAGAAAAAATATCACTAATTCGTCAGTTAAATAAATTCCACTAATTAAAACAATAGACAATTAGTTATTTATAACTGACTAATAAACAAGCTCCAGGATAAATAAAAGCAGATGAGATAAGGTATGCACAATTGATTTTGTTATAAAACAAATATTTTGTGTACACAAAAAAATTTGTGAATACTGTAGTTTTATGGTCAGCCATCTTACCCACTGCCCTACTTTACCACGATACAGCGAGTGCTTGTATTATATGTATTGCACAGGAAAATATCATGGCAAACGGCTGCATGTTTCATAATGTGAAAGTACTTTATGATGTGTAAATATTTACATATTCTGCGAACTTGCATGTCTTTTCAAGGTTCGAAAGTCAATCTAAGTTAAGTTTATTTCAGATTCTGTGCTTTAAAAANCTGCGAACTTGCATGTCTTTTCAAGGTTCGAAAGTCAATCTAAGTTAAGTTTATTTCAGATTCTGTGCTTTAAAATAAATTTCCAGTGGTTTCAATTTACAAGGTCATCGATGTTCAGTTGTATTAGCCATTTTAAAATGCAAAGATACACTACAGATTTAAAGTGTTATTTAAAGAAACAGATTGATAAGTAATAATTTTACTAATTCGATTGTGAGTTGATTCAATAACATACGCGGATTTTCACGGACAAAAATTTGGTTTACTGCAATTTGACTAATCAAATAATAAAAAAATTACAAACTTTACAAAATACTCAATTGGTTCTAAAATTCCACTGTCAAATCAGCACAGTTATTAGTAGTCAATCTGTCACTTCAAAACAACAGTTTCATTCTGTAAAGCCTCGTTGCGTTGTAAAATGGCGGATACAATAAAACAGCTAAAACCTCGTTTATTGAAACCACTTTTTATTTTAAAGCACAGAATATGAACTAAACTTAACTTCGATTTACTTCCGAACCTNCTGCGAACTTGCATGTCTTTTCAAGGTTCGAAAGTCAATCTAAGTTAAGTTTATTTCAGATTCTGTGCTTTAAAAAAAATTTCCAGTGGTTTCAATTTACGAGGTCATCGATGTTCAGTTGTATTAGCCATTTTAAAATGCAAAGATACACTACAGATTTAAAGTGTTATTTAAAGAAACAGATTGATAAGTAATAATTTTACTAATTCGATTGTGAGTTGATTCAATAACATACGCGGATTTTCACGGACAAAAATTTGGTTTACTGCAATTTGACTAATCAAATAATAAAAAAATTACAAACTTTATAAAATACTTAATTGGTTCTAAAATTCCACTGTCAAATCAGCACAGTTATTAGTAGTCAATCTGCCACTTCGAAACAACAGTTTCATTCTGTAAAGCCTCGTTGCTTTGTAAAATGGCGGATACAATGAAACAGCTAAAATCTCGTTTATTGAAACCACTTTTTATTTTAAAGCACAGAATATGAACTAAACTTAACTTCGATTTACTTCCGAACCTTGCAAATACATGTACGTGAGCAAAATATGGGTACATTTCGACAGCATGAAGTACTACCACATTAGGAAACTTATAGCAGTTTGCCATAGTATGTAACTCTTACTACGCAAAATACGAGAGTGATCAGTACAGTGGAAATGAAGCGAAGTTGGCAAGATGACACAAATGGAGTCTGGAATATCTGTTGCATTTTGGGCGAAAATTCGAGCCTATTTACTTCGAAAAATTTTTTGTACAGGTAATATTTCGGTTTTGCGACAAATAATTATACTTAATTTATGTCACACCATAATGCACTCTTTTTAAATCCTGGAGCTTTTTAATTAATTAACTATAAATAACTGTTTTTCTACTGTTTGAAAAAGTGGACTTCGTTTAAATGAAGTGATTAGTAGTTTTCTTTTTCAACTGATTCTTGATGGAGCAGTTTAAACTGGCAATCAGTAGATATTTACTGATTGTGATTTAGAGTGTACCGTAACTTTTATTCCGCTCATATTTCTATGCAGTAGTACTTCCTATTTTCTAGGTTTATTTAATTACNAGAGTGTACCGTAACTTTTATTCCGCTCATATTTCTATGCAGTAGTACTTCCTATTTTCTAGGTTTATTTAATTACTGATTTAAGTATCTTGCTGGGCTTAGTATTTTGTTGGGATAGTAACAAACATTCAAATCACAGAAACGTAAACCCGTTACACAATTATGTTTCAAACACCTAGGGCAAAGTTGCAACGCTGTGATGAAAAACAGACGAGACTTTCAAAAAAATTAATTTCGTCATAAAGCAGTTTACGGTTGAAATGTATAAATTTCGCACGTCCAATATTTTCAATCACACACACACACACACACACACACACACACACACACACACACATTGGCCCATCATAACGTAAACGCAGCATTACTCTTTCACACACAGCGGTCACCTCGCACGTTACAGTATATTTATTCCTGCCGATAAAGAACAGATTTATCCCAACATCGTAACTTGCCTAGGTGGGTTTAAAAAATACAACGTGTACAAGCTTGATGTGATTAATAATTTTAAGTATTTTTCACACGAAGAGAAATTAACGCTTCGTTCAGCATCACGCCATGTCATGTCGCCAGTCGCCACTTCTGCCAACTTAGGATTTGTAACCGTTCCGCCATCACATCTAAGTATATTATAATTAGTATTCAATAATTAAAATCTTGCTTCAGTTTTCAATAACCAATTAAAAAATCATATTTTTTGCAGTAATAAGTATGGAATATGCTAAAATTGAAAACATGTATAATTGTACTGCTATTACTAGCGGTGCGAAAATTCCCGAGAGAGAGAAATACATATACATGCATAGAGAGAGATAGAGAGAAAGAGAGACANTACTAGCGGTGCGAAAATTCCCGAGAGAGAGAAATACATATACATGCATAGAGAGAGATAGAGAGAAAGAGAGACACAGAGAGAGAGAAGCTCCGCTCCGCCTATTCAATTTTATTATTCAGTCGAAAAAAAGAAACAACATGTCACTTGGGCCTACTCACAGTAATTTGCCCTCATATTTTTAACTAACAATGAAATATGTTTCCATCAGTGCTACATAAATATTAAAACATATCAATAGGAAACGTCTAATTCACAAATAGCTTACCGATAAACTATGTTAAAACAATATTTATCTCTGAACTATTTCTTACTAGCCTTTGCCAACTTATCGCTGCTCTCACTGTTTTTAATTCGTATTTGAATAAAAAATAAATATTGCAGGTTATAGAAGATACTAAGTTTCAGTTTCAATTATTCAAGAATACGACACTTTAACGTTAATCACAGTGTTATGTATTTGTGGTGTACAAGTTATTGAAAAAAAACAGGTTTGACATGTTCCTCTAGGGTGATTTTTCAAAGGTTCTTTTCAAAACATATGAAGAAACCGTGAATGGACTATATTANACTAGCGGTGCGAAAATTCCCGAGAGAGAGAAATACATATACATGCATAGAGAGAGATAGAGAGAAAGAGAGACAGAGAGAGAGAAGCTCCGCTCCGCCTATTCAATTTTATTATTCAGTCGAAAAAAAGAAACATCATGTCACTTGGGCCTACTCACAGTAATTTGCGCTCATATTTTTAACTAACAATGAAATATGTTTCCATCAGTGCTACATAAATATTAAAACATATCAATAGGAAACGTCTAATTCACAAATAGCTTACCGATAAACTATGTTAAAACAATATTTATCTCTGAACTATTTCTTACTAGCCTTTGCCAACTTATCGCTGCTCTCACTGTTTTTAATTCGTATTTGAATAACAAATAAATATTGCAAGTTATAGAAGATACTAAGTTTCAGTTTCAATTATTCAAGAATACGACACTTTAACGTTAATCACAGTGGTATGTATTTGTGGTGTACAAGTTATTGAAAAAAACAGGTTGACATGTTCCTCTAGGGTGATTTTTCAAAGGTTCTTTTCAAAACATATGAAGAAACCGTGAATGGACTATATTANTTGACATGTTCCTCTAGGGTGATTTTTCAAAGGTTCTTTTCAAAACATATGAAGAAACCGTGAATGGACTATATTAGCTACTAAATTTTCTATAACGGCACCATACTTTTATATTTATTAGCTTGCCATAAAACTACAGGGTGACCGCTTGAAGTACCGTTCGGCCGAATCACCAACGTAAAGGCTAAGCCATTATGAGCGCCTTGCGCTTAGAGGAGATGAGGAAAGTGGTGAGTGAGCAAGAGTCGGCCTTAGAGCTGGCTCGTTTCGAGGCCTCGAAGGCTTTGCTGCAGGCAGACGGAACCCTTAAAGCTCGACTCCGCACTATAAATTGTAGCTGTTGTTTCGCTACTGCCAGGCCAGTAATGAAGATGTTTTAGCTGTGGCGCGGATAATCCCACGTGGCCAGGCCAGACTGGGAAGCAGGTGAGGAGGAAAGAAGTGGTCGGCAAACACATCACTGCTGGCCGGCACGGCAGTACGTGGAGGTGTAGGGAGGGGCCTNGAGGAGGAAAGAAGTGGTCGGCAAACACATCACTGCTGGCCGGCACGGCAGTACGTGGAGGTGTAGGGAGGGGCCTCTTGCGCTGCCCTAGAGCCTTTCCTTCAGATTCATCTCGGGAGTGCAGGCGGNGCTGGCTCGTTTCGAGGCCTCGAAGGCTTTGCTGCAGGCAGACGGAACCCTTAAAGCTCGACTCCGCACTATAAATTGTAGCTGTTGTTTCGCTACTGCCAGGCCAGTAATGAAGATGTTTTAGCTGTGGCGCGGATAATCCCACGTGGCCAGGCCAGACTGGGAAGCAGGTGAGGAGGAAAGAAGTGGTCGGCAAACACATCACTGCTGGCCGGCACGGCAGTACGTGGAGGTGTAGGGAGGGGCCACTTGCGCTGCCCTAGAGCCTTTCCTTCAGATTCATCTCGGGAGTGCAGGCAGCGTCCCGAGCACCTGCTCTAATCTGCCCTGCCCATCTTCCTCGTCTCCTGCACGCCTGTGTATCGACTCCTCTCTCTCTCTTCTCTTGCTCGTATCTTACCTCGGCCCTCTCCGTGGCCTTCAGCCCCGCTACACAACATACAATACTGTGCCTTTCTCATCTCAGTCGTTCCCCTTTCGTGTGTGCAGCGGGACCTCCCATGCTTACAGCTGTTTTCTTCTCTGCCTGTTTCCTTGCATCTGTCTGTTCGTGCAGGCCAAAATTAAATTAATCTGATTTAAAAAAGTCTCAGGTAAACCTGAAAAAACACCTTTACAAGCGAATATTTTTTTATCTGAGACTTGTTGCTTAGTACTGAAACAATCTAATAAAACTGCTACAGTTTATCCAAGTCAGTGGACTTAACCAGGTTCTTCAAGGAATAAAGCCTTAATTTAATAAAATTATAAAAACATTTCATAATTTATTGACAAACACTACAAACAAAATACTCTCAAATTAATACCTTACAAAAAAATGGCTATCAATTGCTATTTAAAATCAATAATTCGGCTACATAATCATCCATAACCTTTCAAAAATTAATACATTAAAATGACTAATATCAGTTCCTTTAAACAATGTACCAAAGTATATTTAATTATTTTTTTATAAATTATATGCCCATATTTGACAGTTACAATACTTTCAATATTGCCCGTATCATGAATTCATACAGTCCCATCTTAATTCAGTCTTGATTCCACCACTCCGAAATGTTCTAGAACGCTCTGAGCTCCCCCATGGACAGTAGCATTCAACTCGTCGGCAGCGCAATCTCTCGTCCGTCCACGTCACACACACACTCGTCCGCCGTTGTCCGCCCTCTCCGCTGATCTCCCTCGCTGCACTAGATTTCACCTCATTTCCACATATCAGCCAGATGGTTACCACAAAAACTGCCGATCCTCCAGCTGCGGGGGTTTTTATAGACGACGCCGGCTCTGGTCCAGAACCGTCTTCATATGCTGTGCTTCGCCGAGGAAAATGATTGCAATAAAATTCCTGCTCATCCTCCCAAGTTGTCAACTCCTCCGACCGGGGGAGGAGGGAGTAGGACGCCAGCCAGGCCTGCTGTCAATCATTCCCCCAGCCACCGGGTGACGTAGCAATATGACTGGATCTTCCTGGAGGGAGGGGAGGGTCGAGGTGGGTCACTCACGACAGCGCTGGGAGCGCGCGTAACCAGGTAACACGGCACCCGCGCCCGGTGTGTGGGAGTCCGCGCGTAACACTACAAAAGCTTATGTTTACAGATGTTTTTAAGATTATACAGAAACCATTTTTTTATAATTAAGGAGGAGGGATGGGGCGATTTTACCAATAGTATGTTTAGAGATTTTAAATTTGTCTGTGTTAAACCTACCATAGAGTTTTATTTCTTACTCCCAGGTGATTTCTGATATTCGCGGGCGCAACAGTTTCAAATGTGAATATTAAGTGTGTTCATGCCTCCCTTAATATTCACTTTACATAAATACCGTTTCATCTTTATCTTGCGCGATTTCNGGAGTAGGACGCCAGCCAGGCCTGCTGTCAATCATTCCCCCAGCCACCGGGTGACGTAGCAATATGACTGGATCTGCCTGGAGGGAGGGGAGGGTCGAGGTGGGTCACTCACGACAGCGCTGGGAGCGCGCGTAACCAGGTAACACGGCACCCGCGCCCGGTGTGTGGGAGTCCGCGCGTAACACTACAAAAGCTTATGTTTACAGATGTTTTTAAGATTATACAGATACCATTTTTTTATAATTAAGGAGGAGGGATGGGGCGATTTTACCAATAGTATGTTTAGAGATTTTAAATTTGTCTGTGTTAAACCTACCATAGAGTTTTATTTCTTACTCCCAGGTGATTTCTGATATTCGCGGGCGCAACAATTTAAAATGTCAATATTAAGTGTGTTCATGCCTCCCTTAATATTCACTTTACATAAATACCGTTTCATCTTTATCTTGCGCGATTTCNAATATTAAGTGTGTTCATGCCTCCCTTAATATTCACTTTACATAAATACCGTTTCATCTTTATCTTGCGCGATTTCTCACAAAGAATCGCCAGCTCAGTTACATACTCGGCTAAACTCTTACTTAGCATATGCACATACAAGCATACACATATATAAAGGATGGAGAGCAATTCAACCGAAAAAACGAACACACACATACATATATACGGTTAAATTATGTGTGTTGCACCAACTGCACATCGTTAATACGCTGAAAAGTTCCCAACCCGACATTTACCAGTTGCACGTGCATTCACTTCTGTTCATCGGTGTTTGGACGACGACTTGCCACAACTACATGAAGATGAACCTCTGAATCTGAGAGAAGACGTGTGGTGCATGCACAATTGTGCTCCAGCACACTTTAGTTTCACAGCAAGGCAGTACATGGATGCGCTGTACTCAGCGCGATTGATTGGCTGAGGTGAGATTGCCATACGTGAAATGCATGTCCGTCAGTTCCTCATTACCCCGTTCCATCACACACATTGTGAAGAACTGATTGCTGTGTAGACAACCAACGCAATACTAGCAGGTAGGCAACCTCGTACGCCAATTGGTATGACAACAGGAATCAATGCAATAGGGCACTTGCCCGCAGTAACTTTTCAGCCGTCCACAATCANACGCCAATTGGTATGACAACAGGAATCAATGCAATAGGGCACTTGCCCGCAGTAACTTTTCAGCCGTCCACAATCTTATAAACCTGTTGCCGTATGACAGGGACATTAGCCAGGGTATTAGTTCACACGCAATGCAGGACAATACTACAGGCTGCCTACTTCCCAGGTAACAAGTTATCTGCTTTCCAACTAAACATGTGATTTCTCAGGAAAATGTAGGGTTTAACGGATACCACCAAGGCGACCTTTCTTTATTGATTTTTAATGCTGATTACTAACTTGTAATGCCAAATTGCTTCAAGCACAGGGTTACGAAGTTCCAAGCAATTGGAGGGTGCCATCCCCTATTTAATGTCTGAAGGGATGTACTCTCCGTAATGCTGTTTTGTATGACAACCTGCCTTGTAAACGTTTGCTTGTATACCAATTTCCGTTGTTTAATAGCAAGTGGTTTCCAATTTATCGTTGCATAACACATTCCCAATCGCAACTTTTCAGGGCCTCTACCGCCCTCAGAAATCACTTTAGGCCCTACGTCGTTTACATGTTTCCCTATTTATTTGTCCTAAGGATTCCACTCATGCCAGATTAGCATAAATACCTGAACCTAAGAAAGACGTCTACAGGTCCGTAAAATCACGTTTAAATTCAGCATCTTGACAGGCATGCCTGAGAAGGGAATTGTGGCCAGGGTCCAGTCACGGTAGTCGATCGTTCCTGGAAACCAAGTGGCAGGGCGTGCCTAGTAGAAGGAACACAGGAGCCTGTGTAAGCTACTAAGTGGTGGGCAAGACCAAGCCCGTCAAGCGAGGCCTGGAGAGAGGGGCTGTAGATCTGCAAGGGGTGGGCGAGGGGCAGTAATCTCGGCGATGTTGCAGGGATGGTGCGCACTGGATGGTAAGATCCACGACACTCGGTGCACAACCTCTCACCCGCCATCATGCCTCCTGGACGCCACACTAGGATCTTCTTCTCGGAGTCACTAACACGTCGAGTGTGGTACATATTTACTAACAGTTAATACAAGCTAGAAGTAAGTGGCATGTATTCTCGAATGCAACGCCATCAGTTCTGTTGGCCTCCGTATTCCCACTCACAACAGTCCTATCGGGTGACACAACACCGGACACGCTTACTATACTGTGCAACATTCGTCTGGCCGACTCTCTGTTAATATGAAGACGACTTGAAAGTATTCCAATCAAGCGTGGCTGACGTAATATTACGTTGGAGAAAACCTTAATGAAAACTTCTGAAAAAGTAATATTTCCTCGCCCATGTCTTTAATGAATATGGATGTCGTAATGTTACTGCTAACTCCATACAACTCAGTTTAGTTCAAGCAACGGAACATTACGTCGGCAGCATTCAAATAGCTGAAGCAAGATAAAATACAGATGGAACCAGTGCTTTACAGCCTAGCTTCCCCCTTTCGGGGTCACAGGTTCCATTCCAAGAACCTGACGAGATTCTCACGTGGGACATATAGCGGACACTATCGAGTGTGGAGTTTTCTCGTGGTGCTCCCATGGCCTCCCTCTTCTTCATTCCGCCGCTGTTCCATACCTTTTTCGTCTCTCACTCGTCCATTCTTCGGGCTGGCTGGTACCACAGTGCGCCGGTTGCTCTTAGCACCAGATTATTCTTCTCCATATACACTTCTTCCTGGAAGGCATGAACAACGGGCAAGTTTACATCCTCACTATAGCTCGTTCGCAGGAAACTGAGGACTTCTGAAATATAGCTTGGAAAAACACTCGCCCACTGACTGCAGATTTGATAACTGTTCATTGTGACAAATGTTGCCTTTAAGAAAGTACCGTGAACATGATCGATTCGCCACCTATGGGCGCAAAGTCATAAAGTATTTGGTACCTTTAACTGCCCCAGGACTACGTTGGTCTGAGCTCAACTGTTCTCCGCCAGTAGCGATTTGAACGCGGTTACAGCGTGAGACACATATGAAGTGTACGATGTCGGAAACGGGAGAGAAATTTTGAGTTTTGTGTTCTGTTAAATACTTTATAACCGCTAGCAGATCTTCGTGGAGCCCAAGGCGATTCTAAGATGTATGATTCTGCGTACGTCCGTTGGCGACAGCTATAACGATNCTGGAAGGCATGAACAACGGGCAAGTTTACATCCTCACTATAGCTCGTTCGCAGGAAACTGAGGACTTCTGAAATCTAGCTTGGAAAAACACTCGCCCACTGACTGCAGATTTGATAACTGTTCATTGTGACAAATGTTGCCTTTTAGAAAGTACCGTGAACATGATCGATTCGCCACCTATGGGCGCAAAGTCATAAATTATTTGGTACCTTTAACTGCCCCAGGACTACGTTGGTCTGAGCTCAACTGTTCTCCGCCAGTAGCGATTTGAACGTGGTTACAGCGTGAGACACTTATGAAGTGTACGATGTCGGAAACGAGAGAGAAATTTTGAGTTTTGTGTTCTGTTAAATACTTTATAACCGCTTGCAGATCTTCGTGGAGCCCAAGGCGATTCTAAGATGTATGATTCTGCGTACGTCCGTTGGCGACAGCTATAACGACGGTTTTGGTCGAGAAAGGCATCTCGACAGTGCCCCATGCCGCTAAAATCCAGACCTGGCCTCAAGTGATATATTTTTTCTTAAATGCGTTAAAAATGTTTTTATAGGAAACTGCTGGAGATTGAAGAATATACGGTGAAGACTTAAGTGCAATTTTTCAAAGTACATATAAAAATGGATTTGAGGACGTCTTTAAAAAATGGGTGNATACGGTGAAGACTTAAGTGCAATTTTTCAAAGTACATATAAAAATGGATTTGAGGACGTCTTTAAAAAATGGGTGAGATCATGGGACAATTGCATTGCTCTTAATGGTGACCATATTGAAGAGTAACAAAATATTTGTTTTTTATTGATTTTTGGCAATACATGTTTTATATCATTGCCAGTCTTTTTTGTAGAACAATCATATGCTTATGCAAACACTGACTACCATGTCCAATGAAAGTCTGTGGACCGCCTTTCCGTGGTTATTGTGTATGTGTTTGGGCGGCCATCATTACTCCAAATGCGCGTTTTCACCCATCAGTTTACAACACAGCATTCCAAACTAACACGACCGCCTAAACTAACGTTGGATAGAAGGTTAATAGGTATTTTTATAATTTAAACTAACCAAAACGAACCTACATTACTAGTTCAACGAGATTCTGTCCAATTTAAACAAACATTGGATTGTTTGGTGAATAAGTGGACCGTCTTCACAAGAGCACGTACTGTAGCCACTGTCATGACTCCCCACGGGCGCTCATCCTTGTATAAAGTAGTTCTGGTGGCGAAATGTGAAAGGTAGTTATTTGTAATAATGTCTAATTTAAAATTGCCATTCTCAAAACTAGTAGCAATTTTATACAATTATTTTTTTATAAAGAGAAAAGCGAAAAATTGGTGTTAACATTACCGTGTTTCTAAAAAAATCCCACAGTTTCGTTTAATCGAAGTGCGAATAATAGTGAATAAGCACCTGATAATGTGAAATTTCTCTTGTAGCGGAAGAATTCGCAATGACAGGAAGTAAGAACAAAGCATGGCTCCAAAGATTGCTCAGTTAACTGCGGTGTTAACTATGTTATAACATTGCGTTGTATTTCAGTCAGTCTTCTTCGGCGGAGCTCTGTAGTAAATTATAACGCTAATGTTGCCAAGTGGACCTGATGATGAATGTTAACATTCACTGACAGGTGAAAAGTCATGGGAAGACAGTATTTATAGGTAATAGTCGGTGGAACCACTGAACACTTATGTCTTGGAAGTACCAAGACCTACGTCAGTTGTACTATTGACATCGCGTGAGTGAGTGTGTGCTGGTCATGGCATTGCATTGCTGCCCTTCATGGATTTCACGTACCCCAACAACGATAGGGTGTTTCAGCAGGATAATGCACCGTGTCATCGATAAAACTTATCCAGAATTGGTTCGAGGAACATTTTCGAGAGTTTCAACGAATGCTGTGGCCGCCTCGTTCGCCAGATATGAANTTATCCAGAATTGGTTCGAGGAACATTTTCGAGAGTTTCAACGAATGCTGTGGCCGCCTCGTTCGCCAGATATGAACCCCATCGGTCACTTATGGGATGTGGTGGAGAGGTCCATTCGCACCCAAGATCCTGCGCCGGCTAATAGCAGGGAGCTCTAGATAGCTGTCCAGACGGTGTTGGTCAACATCTCTCCAAAGGTGTTTCGTCTAATTGTGGAATCGATGCCACGACGAGTTGCTGCATTTCGCTGGGCTAGAGGAAGGCCTACACGAACTAGACTCGTATCCCATGACTTTAGACATGCCAATGTTATCTATCCTCACTCCGTCGCTGCACCTGCTCTGTCCGTCTACGGAACATGATAACACGTAGCCAACTTACCGCTCAAGAAAATCTCGCGTCATCCTAATTTCCAGTAGTTACGGTAGGACGAGTTCGACGTAACTCACAGGAACAAGAGTCTAATACATGCAACTCATGTTATTTTATATTATCCATGGTCAGGAAATAGTTCTTAGAGAAAATTTTCTAACCGCTGCTCATTGCTGTAAACGGCTTTTGTCAGGACAGGTACTCGTGCCTTCTCTGACTCACACATACCGCAACCAGTTCTGAGGAAATTAATACAAATTTTACCAACCTCTGAAACATTGTTGAGAATTCCAAAAATACTGACTTTGTCACATTTATAACACTTCTTGCTTCATTATTTTGTGTATACAAAATCTTAAGTATATGTTGATACAAACAAGTTTTTTAAACAGATGTGAATGACCAACTTTCCAGGCTTTTTCGAGTATAAAACTAAGAACCAGTTGCTATAAATATATATGAATATTAATGTCACACTGTACTATCCAATTACTAATGAGTTAGATTTTTGCTACAGATGTAGCAACATTATCAATGCATTGAGAATTATAGAGAAGCAGTATCATCTGAAAAGCAACGTTTCTAACACATTTATCAGCAACGCCATTTCGTTCCACGAAACTTTGTAGGTCTAGGCTAACCTTCAACTCCGACTTCAATAGGAACTATATAAAACAGTTTCGAATGAGATAACGGATTGAATAAGTAGCATGTTCACAGAATTGGCTGATTTGCCCCCAGTGGTGTATCGTTACAGAATAAGTACACAGAGACTAGATGGCGTGGCGGTTCATTTGATGTGGGCATACCCACTCTGTGATTGGCTTTGCGAGCCTCTGGGAACGGTCTTCGTTTCCGGCTGGCGAGTAGGTTAGGCACTGACTGGCGAACGGCGTTCCAACATGTTGCTGGCCTATGACGCCATTTTTTGGCGAGTGCAGTTGATTTTCGCGGTACAAGCTGCTGTTTCACCTTTGTTTCGGCAAATACTCTGTGACTGGATGTTGGGGCTCAGCTGCAGTACCTACCGCTCCCCTTCCCCCCACCCGCCAGGACACGTCACTGTAGATCGACCTCGCTGGTGCGCATTCATACACAAGAGTTACTCTTATACTGTGGCCTGATGCCTGCAACAGCCGGCTTCATTGGCACCCGCAGACGGAATGTAGGGTAGGGTGCACGTGAAAACTGTGCAGTGTCCACTCTTCATGTTCTAGCATTGAACTTTAATTTTTGTCAAACAACGTGGTTTCAATTTGAGGTAACAACACTACTTGCTTCGAAATGTTAGTACATTTTCTCTGATCGACTTTTAATACAAGATAATGAAAAAATAAAAGTAATTGTGTGTATACTACACACACACGCACACACACACATATGCACATACATAAATGATTCGACCAATTCCAAACACCACTTTGTCCAAAAATTGAAGGAAAAGGGTGTTTGCATCTCGGTAGTACTGTTTAATTCCAGATATATTACGTTTCACACCCAAACTTTAAGGAAATACATTCGTCCCTTACTAAAATTGTGTCAACATCTTGATGCATACCAGAAACCACCTTGTCCAGACATACTTCGTTTCCATATCAAACTTTGTCCAATTTTTTTTTAATTCCACTAAATCACTTCGTTCAGCCTTCGTGTAATGGCTACCAACAAGCTATAGAGAAAACGGTACCAATATACGCTAATTTTATACCATATTTGCAGATATGGATATTTTTTGTTTAGTATTATTATTACTTTTTATTTTGTTATTTATCATTTATTAATTTGATAGCTGTCTTGGTGTTCTAACCCGTATTCTGTGATAAGATGATGCGGTTCGTTACAGTTAAGTATGTGTCTCTGTTTTGAAACAAATTTTATTTTAATGATCTTTGGAATATGAGTGAGAAAACCGAGGTCATAGAAATGCCTATAAGTTCCTGCACAGAGAAACCGTAGACGTAGGTAGCAAAATTTGCGATCCTAGTGCATTGAAAAAATAAACTAAAAAAGGAGGTGATTTATTTTCATAAACCTAACCTGATTATATACAGGATCATAAATTTTTTTTCAAAACTAAGTTAGCTAGTTATTTGTTATTGTTTGTAAATGGTTTCGTTTATATAAAATTGGACGTTTATTTTGTGTTTAAATGTTTGCAGGTTTTGCTTACATGATTTTGTCTAGTCATGTCTTGTAACGAATCTTTCAATTGTTTCAGAAATTTAAGAAATTTATGACAACGCCTTCTTATAAACATCGCCCCAGAGATAGGTGTCCATGTAAAGCGCTAACTATGCAAGACGTCCGGAGGTTTCATCAAGGTTCCTATTCCTCAAGTAGCCATATAGATCAGAATAAATGCATTTTGAGATACTGTTATGGTGAACCGCCTAAACGAGAGCGGATTCGTTCAGAAGGTAAGAAGCACAAGAAAGCAAAAGTCTACTAGAATTATTTAATGTCCTATTTTCAGTCATAAAAAGGCATAACTTCTTGTCAAAATGGTTTTGTGCGCGTTCTTAGCGTAGGAAAAGACAGAGTCAAGCGGCAAACAAAAATGCTCCTAACTACGTGGATGGCTCTTACTTAAAATAGGCGATGATACGCGTTCACATAAAGACACAGCAAAAGGGAATTTAGTTAAGAAAAAGCTACATACAGTCACTGAATGCTTTTGAGTCCCATTATTCTAGGTCAAAAAATTAAAAAATATTTGGTGTTCTCGACAAACTTCGTATCAAGAAACTGTGATGAACGTTTACTATTAATGATAATATTATAATAAAATGTACATTATCAAGAAAAATATTTGTTGAGGACTTTAACATAACTTAAAAAAAATCAACATCGGACATGTGACACGGATGCCTAAAGAGTAATCATCAAATAAAAGCAGCATATCGGTTAGGTAGCAAATATATACAATTATATGAATGAGTTGACCATCAATCACAAAGAGAGCCCATAAGCATAGAGCAAAGCATTTTTATCAAATACTTATAGAAGAAACACCGGGTAAATAAACGTTTTCATTTGATTGCCAAATAATATGTGATTCTACCAAAACTTCCTAGCCTAGCTAGTTTTATAGTGATCAAATGAATGTATGTAATTTCACAGTATGTAAAGTGATATCTTAATCCCCACAAAACTAAAGAAACACATTAATTTATTCATGTTCTGAGAATGAGGTTCGAAAAACTTCCACCCAGATCGCCTCTTCTGTATTCAATATACTCACCATTAAAAATATGATTGGTATTACTGTGTTTCGTCTGTTCGCTGATGGCTAAAGTGGTAAAAATAAAAACTCTTCTCTTATTGGAATGGAATGTAAATTTCTCAGCCAAGTCTCTCAAAATATTAGCAAGTTCTTTTGTTTTTCCCCATTACAGGCCACTCTTGCGTTCTAACAGATAGAATTTTTGGTATAACTGAGAAGGAATTGTGCACACTTCCTGATTAATATTATAGAATTTTCTAGTAATCATGCATTTTTCTTGGACCTACAAAACATTTCATTTTTCAAGACTGAATGAATGCTGTATCTAATGTAATAAAACCAACAAATTCATTGCATTTCAGATTTGCTCACTGTATGAAATTTATCTTGACAAGATTAAGCAATTAAGAACCCAGCATACATTCTGGTTTGAGGTGACTGTTTTTACAGAACAGATCCACGACAAGACGGAAGTATTTTAAAACGTTACTTTGCACGTACAGATTTAACACCCGCGATTTTTTTTTAAATCTAGAGTACAGATTAAATACAGTAAGGTGAAGGACAACAACAGTCTTTTGTGTAAACATTTCTGGAGCAAGTGGAAAGAAGACTGAAATAAAAAACACTTAACTTAAATTTGCAATTGTTTTATTCGGTAAGTGTTGATTGCGTGTCTACGATCAATGAACATGAAAGTGATGCAGATGAACCAATGGACGAATCTCAAGAATTAAGAACATGAAATGTAACGCTCTCAGTGGTAAGCAATGTTTCAGTTTTTTGATATTGTTATTGTATTATTTTTGGAAAACTCTATCATAAAAAAAGACAAATACCTTGTGCCAAGATTTGTTTCCATAATTCACTTTGTCCAACTGGCACTGTTCCAAATCTCACTTTGCCCCTAGGATATCTTCCAAAATAAACTGTTCCAATATTTAAATTGATTTTTCCCAAAAACTGGGTTTTTTATTTTTATTTCCTTCATACCTATTCATACTAACGTATATACATTGTTAGGCCCGCGGGCTGGACCATGGCTGACGGCAGCCCCATACCAGACATGTTGAACCGACCGTTTTATCGGACAGAGCCCACTGTTTGATGTAGCATCGAGCAGCAAGCTACAAGTGTCGCATGCACATTAGTCGGACGTGAGTACAGTTAGACAATGTCGTGGTCTGCAGTCGTCTAACATGTGTTTATATGTAAGAGAAGTACAAAAAAAGGTAAACGAACTCAGATATGCCAAAACATGCCGTAAACTTTGTATTTTTGGGTGTGCAAAATTTGAAACATATATATAAAAGTAGTAGAATAAAAAGGCTTTGGCACATGGCCATCTGGCAGCAGGATCCAGTATCCGTTCGCCATCTNACATGTGTTTATATGTAAGAGAAGTACAAAAAAAGGTAAACGAACTCAGATATGCCAAAACATGCCGTAAACTTTGTATTTTTGGGTGTGCAAAATTTGAAACATATATAAAAGTAGTAGAATAAAAAGGCTTTGGCACATGGCCATCTGGCAGCAGGATCCAGTATCCGTTCGCCATCTTGGTAGGTGCGGCCGGCGGCCATGTTGGTTGGTGCAGTCGGCCATATTTGTTGGCGCCAGGGCTTGATGCCATGTTGGATGTTTTTTTCTCCCGACATCCCTAGAAATTAGTTCAATAAAAATTATTTTAATAAAAAATTATCTCAATAAAAAATTACACAAAATTAAGAAGTATAGGCTTGTCACCTTGGATTTTTAATAACTACATCGGTTTAGAGTGTCGCTGCAGATCATAATTCCATTTGTCTACTGTTTTAATAATTTAAAAATGGAATCAAGTAATATAGTCTAGAAATGATTTAAATAAAAATTAAATAATTTATACCTGCCATATCGGTACCCAGTGCATCAGGGGAAGTATTGACCAACCCCCTCCTCACCCCCACCGCAAAAACCTGTAACCAAGATAATTATTCAAATAATTTCGGCCCACCACTTTGTATTTATATTTGTTTTCTTAGGAAAAACAAATGAAGAGTGTGTTATCGCTGCTATTGTAGAAATATGAATGTTTTAGCAGACTGGAAATTGCAGGAACGAAGACTCTCAGCACACACGTGCGCGCACGCGCTGACGAGAGCAGCTGCCACGATGCAGCAAGGCCGGGTGTCAGTCGTGCGTATCCGTTACGAGCGAGCACTGCCGTCCGCCGTCAGTCACGAGCCGTTTCTAATATCTCCATTACGAAGCAGTGGTTGAGCAGAGACCGGGTCAGGTGGTCATCATATCAGAAAGTGCAGTGTTGCACTGAGTACACGATGCACTTGCCTGTCAGGATCGCAATCAGCTATTTAAGTTACGCTGCCATAGCGACACCATGCATGCTTATCAGCGATGCAGTGTCGTATGTTACGCTGCCATAGCGACACCATGCATGCTTATCAGCGATGCAGTGTCGTATGTTACGCTGCCATAGCGACACCATGCATGCTTATCAGCGATGCAGTGTCGTATGTTACGCTGCCATAGCGACACCANGCTCCTTCTCTTTTCCACCCCTTACCACCATCAAAGTGAAAAAAAAACCTGCTGCTGGTCTTGGGTAGAAATAAGTTAATAAAATAGAAACTGCATTTTCTGCTTCCCCAAAATTCACCACCGCCTCAGATCCATCGATCAATAAAATCGTTCATGTGTATCAGTCCACACGGGAAATACACTGAATCTCTCACCTCCCGTAGACCCATTGACCAATAAAATAAACCCATGTATGTGCAGACTTATTTCTTTATGTATCAATCCACTACCAGTTCGTATTATTCACCTATTTATCATTTCGCTGCCAGATAGTATACTGCAGTTGATTGGCTCCAACCTCCTTCCTACATCTCAACATCCAATAACACCGCATCATGCTTGAGACAAAATATTTCTTTATTTAACAGCCCGTTACCAGTTCGTATTATTTTCCTATGTATCAAACCGCCGCAATATCCAAACCATTTTCAAGCACTTCAAAGTTTCCATCCAATAGAATCTATCCATCTATGCGACGAACTATTTTCACTGTCAGATAGTATAAATTAGCCGAATCTGCGTGACCTTCCACCATTTTGGTATCTGCGAACATGAGTCACGTCGGATGTCTTCAGGCCGCCATTTCATCTATATTAATAAGCTTTCCGGTAAGTACCATTTTGCGAACTTGTGCTTATGTCAAATGCTGGATGTTTTTTTANCATCTATATTAATAAGCTTTCCGGTAAGTACCATTTTGCGAACTTGTGCTTATGTCAAATGCTGGATGTTTTTTTATTTAATATTAACATGTCAAAATCAATTGCCTGAAGTGTACCAGAAATACCTGCTGCCATATTTTTAAANTTTTTTTATTTAATATTAACATGTCAAAATCAATTGCCTGAAGTGTACCAGAAATACCTGCTGCCATATTTTTAAAATATACAAGTGGCTGGAATATAAATAAACGTTGCATCGCGAATAATATTTCTTTTTAAACACTGCTCAGGTAGACGTGCTCCTTACCCGATGCATGGCGAATAAAAATACTGTTTCTGTGCTATGTCCGTGAGGCAGGAAATAGTGTTCGCAATGTACATGGCATCTCGAAAGTAAGTTTAGTCTGAAAAGTAGTAGATGGTCAGTTCTACTCGCGGTATCCTCGCATTTTGGTTTTTTAATCAAACCTTTGAAAAAATCACTAAATGAATTAGGTTGTTTCCGAAATACGTCGTGAATCAGAAGCATTTTGTTAAGTACCTTAGTTTATTCGTTAACTCGAAGTTTTACTTGTATTTTATTTATAGATTATAATATTTTATTTATAGTCAGTATGAATAAACATAGAGAGGAAATATGTGGGTAGGTAATGCCTAGTAAGATATATATTAAACTGAGTGTGCGTTGTCCTTGATGTATTTTTTGGCATGAAAGTAGACCATTAGCAGAACCTCAGAAAAGTTAGGAGTAGCTGTGAATGGGATATAGGCCTTAAGGTCGAAGCGCACAACTGCTCGTAATATTGACGACAAATATCTAGACGAAATTGTGAAAGATGTATGCAAGACGGATGTTTTTAATCAACATGTCNTCGTAATATTGACGACAAATATCTAGACGAAATTGTGAAAGATGTATGCAAGACGGATGTTTTTAATCAACATGTCAAATAATAAATCACATGCACTGTCGAAAGTCTCGCATTATGAATGTTGTATCGAGCCTTAACATATTAACAGTTTAGTATTTTATGGCCTAAAAACTCGTTTTAAATAAACTAATTCCTCTAAATAGACAGCAGAATTAGTACCCTATGGTACGGGTTGAAAATGGGAAAAATGCGTAAAAATAAGTTTAGTCGTTCAAGTTCCGAGCAGAACAAAGTATTTTATAGTTTGTGTGCAGAATACCATAAAAATAATTGTAGAGAACACAATGCTATCAAAAATATGTTTCAAGAATAAAGTAAGGTAGTAGGAAAAGTTTCTTCGTTTGATAATAATCGAGATTGAGTTAAAGAACACTACAATGGCCTGTATGCTAACAAAAAACTGTGTGTGGCTAACAGAAGCTGCATATTACTCGAGCAGGTTAACATAAAAATAATTCTGATGAAAGCTGAGTATATCATTTGAATAATAGTTCATTAATCGCTATTTTTCCACGGTTAATAGACATGAAGGTAGTCGCTGTACCACGTGCATCATTTTATTTTAAATTATACATTCAACCAAGGCCTTGGTGGCAGGTAGTATCGTGGCACCCAGGCTTCCCCCCTACTGTGTACCGGGCAGTAAAAATGTGTTTCTTTCGTTGAGTACACAATAACCAAGGTGCTGCTGTTGCATACATAAACCAAATTGATGTACGAAATATGACATGTTGGAAGACTTTTGCTATTCATGAAATTGTTAAAAATCAGACTGCTGTGGTTTCTATTGCTCAAAATCCTGTTCTGTATTGACGTAAAAAAGTTAAGTTGGAATTGGGTGATAAAATATGATTGTTTCGTGATACTGGTGATATTCATGTATTGGGTCATGTCCAACTCGTTTATAGTGTATAAATAAATTAATTAATTGTTTTTCGTTATTTTTATTCATTTATTACCAATGGCCCCTTTAACATGTACAGAAAATTGAGANAAATAAATTGTTTTTCGTTATTTTTATTCATTTCTTACCAATGGCCCCTTTAACATGTACAGAAAATTGAGAATTCCGTCTCGGAGGTCTTCATTTCATTAACTAATTTTTTGTTGTCACATTTGGTTAATTACGTTAATTTTTCACTTCTATGCTTCGCCCACAACGTTTTGTCATGTTAAAAAAATGTTTTTTACTGCGTAAAAATTATGTGTTTTTGTAAGTTATTCAGTGTTGTTTTTGACTATGTTTAGTGGGTTTTCCCGGGTGTCTCCATCTTCATTTCTTTAACTGATTTCAAGTTCACATTTGGTTAAGTGAGTAAATATTTTTCATTACTATTGTTCGTCCACAACATTTTTTTATCATGCGAAATATCGTGTTTATTTACTTAATAAAAAACTTTTTGTCGTTTGGCATGTTATCCAAAGTCGAGCTGCCTTTTGCGTGATCCGTTGGCATACCTTGACATAACAGTTTAGTCCAGTTGTTTCTGGTAAGTATGTAGGAAAAAATTAATCAATGCTATTTTATGCAATTAAATAATATTCTTGAAATTAATGTCGTACATTGCTATGACCAGTGCCACTCAGGATTTTGGAAGCGAGGGACGAAGCTATATTTTTTTTATGCAAAACATTGAATATTTTTTTGTAAGTTTTTTATTCTGCATTACCAGTAGACAATACTTTGCTTGTAAAAAGTTTTATATTTTACTGTCAAGATAAAAAATAGATAAGAAAAAAATAGATCCCCATTTCTTATTAAATTATTATGAAAAACTATATCCGATACAATAATTCTCCTGATATAAACCAAGCCATGACANTCGTAATATTGACGACAAATATCTAGACGAAATTGTGAAAGATGTATGCAAGACGGATGTTTTTAATCAACATGTTAAATAATAAATCACATGCACTGACAAAAGTCTCGCATTATGAATGTTGTATCGAGCCTTAACATATTAACAGTTTAGTATTTTATGGCCTAAAAACTCGTTTTAAATAAACTAATTCCTCTAAATAGACAGCAGAATTAGTACCCTATGGTACGGGTTGAAAATGGGAAAAATGCGTAAAAATAAGTTTGGTCGTTCAAGTTCCGAGCAGAACAAAGTATTTTATAGTTTGTGTGCAGAATACCATAAAAATAATTGTAGAGAACACAATGCTATCAAAAATATGTTTCAAGAATATAGTAAGGTAGCAGGAAAAGTTTCTTCGTTTGATAATAATCGAGATTGAGTTAAAGAACACTACAATGGCCCGTATGCTAACAAGTGGCTAACAGAAGCTGCATATTACTCGAGCAGGTTAACATAAAATTAATTCTGATGAAAGCTGAGTATATCATTTGAATAATAGTTCATTAATCGCTATTTTTCCACGGTTAATAGACATGGAGGTAGTCGTTGTACCACGTGCATCATTTTATTTTAAATTATACATTCAACCAAGGCCTTGGTGGCAGGTAGTATCGTGGCACCCAGGCTTCCCCCCTACTGTGTACCGGGCAGTAAAAATGTGTTTCGTTCGTTGAGTACACAATAACCAAGGTGCTGCTGTTGCATACATAAACCAAATTGATGTACGAAATATGACATGTTGGAAGACTTTTGCTATTCATGAAATTGTTAAAAATCAGACTGCTGTTCTTTCTATTGCTCAAAATCCTGTTCTGTATTGACGTAAAAAAGTTAAGTTGGAATTGGGTGATAAAATATGATTGTTTCGTGATACTGGTGATATTCATGTATTGGGTCATGTCCAACTCGTTTATAGTGTATAAATAAATTAATTAATTGTTTTTCGTTATTTTTATTCATTTATTACCAATGGCCCCTTTAACATGTACAGAAAATTGAGAATTCCGTCTCGGAGGTCTTCATTTCATTAACTAATTTTTTGTTGTCACATTTGGTTAATTACGTTAATTTTTCACTTCTATGCTTCGCCCACAACGTTTTGTCATGTTAAAAAAATGTTTTTTACTGCGTAAAAATTATGTGTTTTTGTAAGTTATTCAGTGTTGTTTTTGTCTATGTTTAGTGGGTTTTCCCGGGTGTCTCCATCTTCATTTCTTTAACTGATTTCAAGTTCACATTTGGTTAAATGAGTAAATATTTTTCATTTTTACATTTTTTTATCATGCAAAATATCGTGTTTATTTACTTAATAAAAAACTTTTTGTCGTTTGGCATGTTATCCAAAGTCGAGCTGCCTTTTGCGTGATCCGTTGGCATACCTTGACATAACAGTTTAGTCCAGTTGTTTCTGGTAAGTATGTAGGAAAAAATTAATCAATGCTATTTTATGCAATTAAATAATATTCTTGAAATTAATGTCGTACATTGCTATGACCAGTGCCACTCAGGATTTTGGAAGCGAGGGACGAAGCTATATTTTTTTTATGCAAAACATTGAATATTTTTTTGTAAGTTTTTTATTCTGCATTACCAGTAGACAATACTTTGCTTGTAAAAAGTTTTATATTTTACTGTCAAGATAAAAAATAGATAAGAAAAAAATAGAACCCCATTTCTTATTAAATTATTATGAAAAACTATATCCGATACAATAATTCTCCTGATATAAACCAAGCCATGACACTTTCAAATGCTCCCCATAATTTTATTATATGCTAAATCGTATACATATGAAAAGTTTTGCATCGTCCCATGGCAATGTCTGTAAATTGTAAGGTGAAAATATTTCTAATTTTAATAGCTTTGAAGAGAACTTTTTGCAAAAATGTCCTGGCTAACACAACTTAAAGAAAAGGCAAGTTAATTTGGAAAGGTAAAGAAAAATAATTTTACAAGCCGGTTGTAATTCAAACGACTGCACCACAACACAAATTGTTCTAAATGTACCATACTAGCAANAATAATTTTACAAGCCGGTTGTAATTCAAACGACTGCACCACAACACAAATTGTTCTAAATGTACCATACTAGCAAAGTACCAAGTACGAACTGTAACATAACCAAAGTTTCTTGTACTTACTAACATATGTAATTTACTCTGTATATTTATNAGTACCAAGTACGAACTGTAACATAACCAAAGTTTCTTGTACTTACTAACATATGTAATTTACTCTGTATATTTATAAGAAATATAAATAAAGTTGACCAAATTTTTTTTACTGCAGATTCAAGCGAAAATAAGCTTATAGCTAACAAAAAAAGCCAAAAGAGGTTAATTCTAAGATATTTTTCCAAGCTAATATTAAATGTGCCTATTCAAACAAAACTGCATATATTTTGTACTGACATAAAATAACTAACGCTTATTACACACACAGATGTTTCAGGTTGGTGATCCTCTGAAGTGCAATGGACAGCAGGGTTCCGTCTCTTCCTTCTGATGCTTCGTCATTTTCTATGTTAAGAACTATGTCACCCACACTTTTTGTGTGCGGGTTCTGCAGGCTCTTCTTTAGTCTCCGAAACAATGGACTGCGCCATGAATGCCAGTGCCAACATAATCCTCTGAAGGGGGATAAACAGTTATGTGATAGGTGTGGGGCTATAAGTCGCAAAGACAATTACGAGAAACATCTTAGATCGTGCACTGGTAATGTTTAGCAGGGGGAAACATCAATGCAATGTAAATTCTGTAATGCACAATTTACACAGTTAGGTACTGCCCAAAGGAGTTAAATTCAGATAAACAATCATACACATGCGAGATTTGTGGTAGGGATTTTACGAGGACGAACACTGTAAGAGTTCATTTATTGAAATGTTATAGCCACCTACACCCTTCCCCCACGAAATGTCCACGACTTGAAAAGTCCATAGTCACAGCTCCTGCATCATGGCCGCGAATCGTTTTTGGTTCATGGGGCATTAATGCAAATGGATTTACTGAGGNATAGTCACAGCTCCTGCATCATGGCCGCGAATCGTTTTTGGTTCATGGGGCATTAATGCAAATGGATTTACTGAGTAGGAAACTGCATTCAGGTCGAATTTGAAAACATTTGTAGCCGAAAACAACACTGGCCCAACAAAGGATATCTGCACATACTTATTCCAGATGAAACAAAATGTAATTAGTCAGGTATTAAGCGAAGTACAAGAACATGTGGCAATAAAATTTAACTTGTGGCTGGNATAGTCACAGTTCCTGCATCATGGCCGCGAATCGTTTTTGGTTCATGGGGCATTAATGCAAATGGATTTACTGAGGCGGAAACTGCATTCAGGTCGAATTTGAAAACATTTGTATCCGAAAACAACACTGGCCCAACAAAGGATATCTGCACATACTTATTCCAAATGAAACAAAATGTAATTAGTCAGGTATTAAGCGAAGTACAAGAACATGTGGCAATAAAATTTAACTTGTGGCTGGNATGAAACAAAATGTAATTAGTCAGGTATTAAGCGAAGTACAAGAACATGTGGCAATAAAATTTAACTTGTGGCTGGAATTTGATTACATCAAATACACTCCACTCGATGAGAGATCGGATAAGAGGGCCTTCAAGACAAAGAATATTCCTGTGTATGAGGTTAGCGGTATCGAAGAAGCTGTGACAGATAGTAATGAGAAAATGTGTAACGAGGAACAGGTGTACAAGGAAAGGGGTTCCGGCTGGACTTTGTCAAGTGTCAATTACCTGCAGCTTCACATTAATAATTGGATCCCCTCCGCATCTATTCATGCATCAATTTGCCTGAATCAATAAAAAAACAAGCACACAGTATTAAACCCCTATAATCGAGAGGACCACGTGTGTTTCAAATTTTTGCGATGTTGGCACGGTATGTTGAAGGCGAGAACGCACAGAGTCGACCGTCGCTACAAAGACAAGTTTGATTTTACAGGCCTCGAGTTCCCCCCCCCCTTCTCACTGCATCAAATTAAAATATTTGATAAGAAAAACCCTACCGTATCAGTCAACGTGTACTCGCTCAGCGCAAGGAGAAGGTCGTTCCTGTACGAGTGCTAAAAGAAGAGAAGGAAAATCATTTTAACCTGCTGTTGCTAACGACCGAGGAAAATGCTCACTTTACCCACATAAAGAACTTTTGGTGCGATCCCAGGTATAAGGTTACAAGAAAAAATCCACATATGCAAGAGGTGTTCNTACCCACATAAAGAACTTTTGGTGCGATCCCAGGTATAAGGTTACAAGAAAAAATCCACATATGCAAGAGGTGTTCTATGTACTTTGTCGACCAGCTGCGAGTATCTGGCTTGACCGACCGACAGTGCCTAGAAAAACACATGAAACACTGCNTATGTACTTTGTCGACCAGCTGCGAGTATCTGGCTTGACCGACCGACAGTGCCTAGAAAAACACATGAAACACTGCAAGGAAAACGCACCAATGTGTGCTGAGATACCTAAGCCATGGCAAGACGGTAAGCCACCCATTTTGAAATTTAAAAATTATCATTTTGGAGAGAAATTGCCGATCGTCGTGTATGCAGACTTCGAGGCGTTGTTCAAACCAGTTTACAACTGCAAAACGGACCCCAGCTGCTCCCACACACATGCATACCAAAAGTACGAGGCTTACAGTTTCTGTGTGTATGTAAAGGTAGACAATGATGTGATACCTGCAGTCCTAACCTCTACACTGCCTGCTGAGCCGATACTGTACAGGGGACACGATGCAGAAAATAAATTTATGGACACCATTGTGAATATAGGAAAAAAGTAAAGAATATACATGCTACTATGAAAAACACAGAGCCGCCCATGCTAACCAAACAAGCAAATTATAGTCCAACCACATCGCGTTGTTATTGCAACACATCATTTACTCCTGAAAATTACAAAGTGAGGGATCATGACCATTTTACCAGAAAGTACTTCAGGGCTGCAAGAAACAGCTGCAATTTGCTTTGCCACGACCCGAAGAAACTGGTTGTATTTTTTCATAACCTGTGCTATGACGAAAATTTTATCATCAAGAATTTGGGGTATGACAAAAAATACAGATACATTTTTCCACAAACAAAATAAAAAATTATATCATTTTCGTAGCAGTAAGGAGACAGATTTTCTATACAGTTTGTTGATACTTTCCGTGTTATGGCCCACAGTCTGGCATCCCTGGTTGAGTACTTACCACCTTCAAAATTCGCAAATACGCAGAAGTTCTTCAACTCTAACCGACACTTGTCACATGAAAAGGTGTATTTCCATACGATTATGTAGACATCTGGGAGAAGTTGAACGAGCAGCAGCGGCCCCCTCAAGATGATTTTTACAACAAGATAACAACATATTCTGTAATCACCGAGAATGATTATGCTCACGCCCAGACAGTATAGCAAGCATCAGGATGTACTTAATTAGGGGAAAACAGCGATATATACCTCAAGGTAGATGTCCTTCTCCTGGCCGATGTTTCGAGAACTTTAGGAACCTCTGCATTTTCACATACAAGTTCGACTGTGCGCACTACGTCAGAGCCCCGGGATTCGCTTTTTATGCCATGCTTCGGTTGATGGGGGTACAACTCGAATTAATGACCGAATATGATATGTACATTTTCGTCGATGATGGGATACGCGGTGGTGTGTACAGTGCATAAAACAACACTGCAAAGTCAATAATATCTACGAGCCAGAAACCTACTATCCAAGCAAGCCAACGACATATCTGCAGTACCTGAATGCCAACAACTTGTATGGATGGGCCATGAGTTTGCTGCTCCTATAACGCAATGTAAAGTGGGCTGAGAACACAAACATCGATGTCATGTCCGTTCCAGATGAAGCTGATACTGGCTATATTCTCGAAGTCGCTATAGAATATCCCACAAACCTACATGAAGACCACAAACACCTACCTTTCTCGCCTATCAACCAGTGTCCACCAGGCTCAAAGCATCCGAAACTGATGACGACTCTCGAAGACAAAAAAAAAAAAAAAAAAAAAAAAAAGCAATATCGTCCATTACCACAACCTGAAACAAGCTGTATCACATGTAATAAAGATGAAAGAAATTTCATCGGGTACTAGAATTCAAACAAAGTCCCTGGCTTAAATCCTACATCGAGCTCAACACAACAAAATGACAAGCTGCTCAAAACGATTTCGGAAAAGAATGATTTAAAATAGCAAATAACAGTACTTTTGAAAAGCTTATGGAAAATAAGAGAAAGCTACTAAAACACTTACTGGTGACCAATGAGAAGAGAATCAAGGAACTTGTAGTCAAGCCCATGTTCCCCGACTACACAATTTACGATGAGAATCTGGCTCTCATGTATATAAAAAAAGAAGAAATAATTTTTGACAAACTATTTATGCAGGGTTCTCTGTTCTCGACCGGTCTAAAACATTGGTTTACAAGTTTCATTATGTTTCATGAAGGCCCAGTACAGAGATGACCTTGAGGTGGCCTACATGGACACCGAGAGCTTCATATATCAGATAAAGACCAATTATTTATATCAGGACCTGGCTAATGATATGCAGTTAATGACAGAGTTTTATATGAGCGCTTACCCTCTCCCCCCCCCTCACATGAGTGCTACTCGAATAAAAAAACGAGAAAGTTGTCGCATGTTCAAAGATGAATGTGGCGGGGACATCATGATAGAATCCTTAGGACTATGGGCAAATTTTATTCGTACAAATACAGTGGAAAACTTGCGAAAAGGGCAAAAGGCATACAAAAATGTGTATTAAAAAATATAATTAATTCGAAGACTTATTTTCTGTTCTGCAGCATCACTGTTTGGTGAGGAGGGTAAATGTTATTACGATAAGATTGTGCCATCACGAAATATAGTCCGAATGCATAAATAAATTGACCCTAAAATGGACAGACAACAAGACACTTATAATGGAAGATGGCATACATACAGAATCATATGGATATGATGATGGCGATATGTAAATATACCCAACCATCAGCTGCATTGATACACTGTAGCCCATGCAAGAGTATGCAATTCTTCTCTGGTGTGCAATTAACGAATCATAATGGTAGCTGTAGCCCAAGCAAGAGGATGCATATCTTGTCACATGTGTCGTACAAATACATTGGAGCCTGTCCATCCCAACCATCCACATGACCAGTTATTTTGTTTATTCATTTTCGTTTGATTGGCATTATGTTAGAGTTTGTGATGGCATGCTGTAGCCCGTGCAAGCGGTATACTCATCCTGCCAGGTGTATTGTTGGCTTATCAAAGTTTTCTGTTTTGTTAATGCACTATTGTTTTTTTTTTCACAAGATTATTTCCTGGGTAGCTATGATTTTTGGCGATGTATTTCTGGTCATAGTTTTTTCTTTCATTGGTATACTTTGTTTGTGGGCTGATGTCATCAAGATTTTTCGGCATTACATGCAAAGTTCGTCTTTCTTGCTTTGTTTTTGTCGTGGGGTCACATATAATTTTTATGACACATTGTGTAATAATTATTTTTAAATATAGATATATATTACTTTGTTCCATTATTATTTTATTAGTGTATTATAATCGAGATTTTTTTTTTCAATTCATCACACCGAGGTCATGAAAGAATGACATTAAATATTCTTCTCTGCTGAAAAAAAACGATGCTGGAAAGGGGACTGGTAATGTTCTTAATATATGCCTTTCCCTGGGTGGGGTGATTGAGGTCGGGATGCATAATATGAGGCAGTTCCTCGCCTCAGCAGTATAAAATCGGAAGCGATTTCACTTTCCCCTCAACCCCAGCAAAAATTATGATGTTTCAGAACAGTAAATGTGAAAGAGACTATAAAATATAAAGCCATTTTACATTCAATACTATATGCTCGTCATTTTATTTCCATAATTTCGTGAGAATAGGATTTGGCGCCTATGTTGGACCCCCAACCCGTGGGTGACGAACAATTCGCAGGGGGTTCAATACTTATCCTTGATGGAATTATGAATTTAAAATAGTGGTTTTATCATACACATATAAAAATTATACAGGTGACAATGTTCTTACTATTCCTTCTCTCTCCCCTCTCTTCCTTGTCTATGATTTTTTCTTTTTTCTTTTGTGTTCGTTTGCCTGCTTTGTTTTAGTTTTTTTATGTTGTTTGCTTTCCGTTCTGGCGTTGGAACCCCACCTACGTAGTACGGTCACTCAGCACTGGAGGAAAAGAGATTATCTAAAAAAAATATATAATTATATTAGTTAAATAACTTTATATAATTCCTCCAAAAAGTGCCAGCAGATTTACTGTGTAGTCCCTGGTNATATAATTATATTAGTTAAATAACTTTATATAATTCCTCCAAAAAGTGCCAGCAGATTTACTGTGTAGTCCCTGGTCCCAATGTTCAGGTAACCAGGACACGTGACCTTGGCCTTGGCCCATGACCTTGTCCCATGATCTTGGCCTTGACCCACATAATTTACCTTGATCCATGACCTTGACCCTTGATTTTGAAATTAAAAAATGGTGAAACATGTAAAACAATTCTTAAAAATCGAAGAACATGTTACCCCACCCTAAAACCCTAATCAAACAGAAACTACCCCTTCGCTCATACTAATCAATGTTATATACCAATTGGCCACTAAATAAAAACTCTAACATGTATTTCGCCAGTATTATNTTCGCTCATACTAATCAATGTTATATACCAATTGGCCACTAAATAAAAACTCTAACATGTATTTCGCCAGTATTATACACTACAGAAAGTGATGGTTTTTTAGCATCTACCACCCAAGGGTTTCCATGTTTTCCATTCCCAAACTTTTTTGGCGACTCCAAACATAAAGTAAACCTGAGGAAATACATATACACATAAAAAAATTTCTTTTACACTTGGTTTTGTGTATGGCAAGGCACTGTTCCCCAGTGAGTCCTGATTTCCGAGGGTAATCGGTNAATTTCTTTTACACTTGGTTTTGTGTATGGCAAGGCACTGTTCCCCAGTGAGTCCTGATTTCCGAGGGTAATCGGTATAACGCTTAAAACACTGTTTGCAGATATGAATTTGTTACATATGTCAAGTAATCTGCGAGTTAACCAGTCGTGATAAAGTTTTTTAATGTAACAATAATTCTAAGTATTCGTAGTTTCGTCCTTTACCATCAAAATATCGATATGCTCAGATTTATCGTTCTTAGCCATACATGTCGGCACCACTTTTCCCCTAGCATTCAGCGAGCACACATTTACATACACGCAAAGGGTTGTTGTTCTCAAAGACCCTTATTTGCTGTAGAGAAGTCGGGAAATCCAGTCTGCTTAAGTCAAACTTTTCTCCCACCTCAGCATACTTCTTTTCCACGTGCTGTGGATTCGATGACTTAACAAATCTGCCCAACACTGACCACTTGAAACATTGGTTGTAATAGTTGTGGGGATTGATTACATCATGTTTGTGTGTGATAAAGTCGGAAAGTTCAACATATCGATAGCTGTGAAGGTCAATCCTCCAAGTTACATAGAGAAAGTCCCTTGCACATATTCATATGCACCCTTACACCATCCATGCGAGAAATCGACACACCACACTTCGAACACATGTACTTTATTTGGGTGGGGCTCTTTGAACAGCCACGTTTATCATGTCGACGGGCACTACTGTTGCATGTGAAGGTCTTTTCACAGAAGCGACACTTATAATGTAGGAATGGTTCAGCAGAGGTGGACCATACAGTTGTCTTTGGAACAGTGGTCGTTGGTCCAGTTGGCGATGCAGTTGTCACAGCTGAAGAACTAGATGGCACTTCTGTTGTCCCAGTGCCAAACATTCCCGGAGACCCTGGAAATTCTGGTTGACATATAGGTGCCTCAGCCAAAGAGGTAGATGATGTGANGTGCCAAACATTCCCGGAGACCCTGGAAATTCTGGTTGACATATAGGTGCCTCAGCCAAAGAGGTAGATGATGTGGCAGAAGTGGAAGAAGTCGATGGCACTGCTGGTACCACACACAAATAAGTCGATGGTGGCATTGGTACCCTGCCTATAGCAGATGATAGCAGTGCTACTGTAGGCAGTCCATCCGAAGAGGTCGATGGCGCCGATACTATAGATATGCTGCTCAAAGAAGTCGATAGGATTTCTGATACCACTCCCGAAGAAGTCGATGGCACTGGAGTGTCCGAAGACAGCACAGATGCAAAATATGTCGTTGACTATACAAGCTAGATGAGACGACCCAAACTCTTCCTTCGACAAACTGAAAATTCCAAATAAGGTGCCATTATTTATACCAATTACACTCCATTCACCCCTTCTTTTTCTTCCCTCCACAACTACTGCCAACACCTCTCTGCCTCCCCCCTCAACCTTCCATTCGACACACTGCCTGTTTCAACCTGAAGGCATGTGTACATTCCAAGGTCCATCTGTGCTATCACCTGCAGTCTTCAGCCTACATCTCTATTAGCCCAATACATAAATATGTTATGTAGCATAAGAAGTATATGGATTTTCTTTCTTCAGAGGTTTTTTTAAGGAAAAATNAATATGTTATGTAGCATAAGAAGTATATGGATTTTCTTTCTTCAGAGGTTTTTTTAAGGAAAAATAATAGTCTAATGTGTCAGGGCAAAAAAAAACATAACAAATATTTTACACTCTTAATTTATTATACAGATAAATACAGAAATGCCATAATACACAAAAACATTCGGTCTCTGTNAAATATTTTACACTCTTAATTTATTATACAGATAAATACAGAAATGCCATAATACACAAAAACATTCGGTCTCTGTACATGTCTTTTTTTTTAATTGTTCTTCGGAACCGATGTCGGGGTGACTTCTTGTCTAGTCGTGTGCAGCAGATTCACAGTCCAAGGACGAGGCACACCATTTGTGCAGTAACTGTGAGTTCCTCCAAGTCATGTTCTGATCTGTCGCAGATATGCTGCTGCTTGTCGTCGAAACGTTTCGTCAGCTTGCACAGCGAAGTACAGAGGTATTCGAACTGCACATCGATGATTTCAACTTCGTTTTTGCACAAGTTGTTCAGCTATTTTATCTGTTTGGAATAGCAATTTTTAGAGAAAAAATATGCAATTATTTCCCTTTTTTTTAAATTTAAGCATCAATAAATGCACTAAAAACCGTATAACTATTTTAATCGTTACAAAAAATGCAAACAAGTTCTTGAGCTGTATTTAGGAACGAAAGCAATTTTTCTTGAGTGTAAGTATACGTGCTTCTAAGTCACATCTCCACCTGCGCGGTGTCAGGTACCTGCTCACATGCATGTATATGTGCTTCAAAGTCGTTTTCGCACCGGAATGGTGTCGGATGACAATTAAGTCTGCATATAGCAATGTTAGCATATTCACAGGTCTGGGCCTGCACGGCGTCAGGTAACTGCACATGTGCTTCCAAGTCTTTTTNATAGCAATGTTAGCATATTCACAGGTCTGGGCCTGCACGGCGTCAGGTAACTGCACATGTGCTTCCAAGTCTTTTTCACACCTGGTCAGTGCCTGATAAGTCAACATGCATGGGAAGAGCTGTGTTAGCTTTTGTTAATTAAGGTAAAACAAGTTTTTTTTTAAAGAAATACATGTACATAAAACTATTTAGAAATATTCGTAGTTCTTATCTCAGAATGCCATCTCATCGACCCACGAATCGTCATGTTTCGAGTGTCCGAGCCACCTCATGTACACACGTCCATTACGTCGTTTCAGCACCTTCTAGATAAAATGAAGATAGGGCAACATTGTAGGCTCGATCTCCTCTGTGTAAAATCTTCCGACGATGGGTTCGCCATACAGGTCTTCGAGGTAATACATATGTGGGTACCAATGTCGTATGCGAACCACCTTGTACGATTCCGCAGACCAGTTGTGACGATAGGCCTTTTGGAATATGCCAGGCTGGATGCAGATGCATACCAGTTCACCGATTTTGGCTTCAAGCTTGTGCTGGTCCCCCTTCTTGTGGTTAGAGTACATGTTCGGAAGCAGGGAGTCGTCCTTGACATCTTCAGGCTTTATGCGAGTGGTAGAATGAATGGTAGAATTATACTAACGGGCGAGTTTCGGCAGTAGCTCAAACCACATTCGCTATGAAATATCTCCACAATTTGGCTTTCAAAGTCTAGTGAAAACGATCGACGACGTTAGTCTTGAGTCCATAGTACATGGAGTAGTCATTTATGTCATACCTTTTCATCAGTGTACGGAAAAGAGCATCAAAATGTTCTTTATCATCGTTGGTGTGGACATTTTTTGGTACATATATTTTACTCAACACATCCACCATGTCCTCGACGACACTAGATACATTCTTCAACTTGAGTAGTCTGGTCTGGGATACTTAGAAAACATGTATATTAGGGTCAAAATGTAGCAGTGGCCTTTATTCTCAGGAACAAAATCTTGCATTTCGATCTTGTCGGATTGGAAAGTATCATTCAGCCCTTTCCTGATGCACTTTCTCTGAGGATAATTCCTTCTGACCGACCTTTGCAATTCCCCAGAAATGACAAATTTCATCATCTCTCAACGTAGCCAGCTTCTACGAGTTCTTCATTGATTGATATATATAATCTGGTTGGTGTGCGACCGGTTGCCCATAGTCTGTGAAGCGACCAGTATCCATAGTCTAGCGACGAGTTCGTTGGGATCGTCCCAAAATACATAGTCTATCTGGAATTTGGTGTCGATATTCTGCAGCAGCATACCCGATCCAATAACTTCGACCAATCGTGGAAATAGCTCTGCGAAAATACCGAATTTCGCATGGGTCGTGTCCTTAAATCGCTGTGTTCATGGGTTACAGTTCGTGTAGTGACCACGACTGAACTGTGGCAGGTGACGGTACTTGCGCAAATCCGATTCAGTGCTGTGTCCGGGATGCCTACGAAAAAAAGGTTTCAACAGACCATTTGTCTTACACCTTGCACTTGTCTACCTACTTCCAAGAAAACATTGTGTTCGATTCCGTTCTTGCGCACGCAGTTAATCGATCAGGGGTGATCAGGGGTGATCAGGGGTGATCAGGCTAGTGATGCCCCCTTCTAATTTGGGCAGTTCCGGACTTATTTTCTGTTTATGTGTCGGGGTCGGTCCTTCCGCCTTGATTTAATGTTTGAAATCCGGCCAAGGCAAAGCTTCCTCCTTGCAATGTCGACCAAGTTCTTCGAGACTCCTGGTTATCGGCTTGTAAGCCACTTCCCTTCGATTCTCGAGAGCCAGTATGTAACTTTTCGTGAGTAACTTCGCTCGAACAGATTCCATGTCCCGCTGGAGCCTAGTGATCAGATCGGTTTGGTACACCATCATTCATACAATGGAATAAACACACAACCACACAGGTGTATATATATATATATGAAATATATATATACATATATATATGAATACACATATTCACTCTTGAGTTGAGGAAAGTGAATTTTTCGATCGTTTCCAGTCCTTCGATGCAAGCATCCAGCACCTTCTTGCTACGGCTCGTAAGATCGGTTTTTGCAGCCAGTTTGGACGTTAACATATTTTGAAGAGCCTTCAATTCTTACCATCTTTACGCATTCGACAGGTTTATCAGGTCTATTATCCATGCCTCTATGCCCCATACGTGCCGGTCGATGGCCACCAAATCTTTCACCACTTCATTTTTCATATTCTCGATCTTTTGCCCAAGAAGTGACAGGCACCTATGAAAAGCAGTGTGTTGAGCTTCTGTGAACCCATTCCCATCATCATCATTGGAGCGTAGACCATGTCCGAAATTGAAAATGGCATCGAGACTCATGTTCGGCATTTTACTATAAACTGATAGAACTCACACCTGTGCCTTCTATTACGTACCAGCGAATCCTTATCGATCATCAATATGCCATTCTCCTCGTTCCAGATCAAATAACACATATCCTTAACCTCTGCTAATGTTATGACCATATTGATGTGGTTATTGTACGCATGCTGCAAGTTCGTATCATCCATGCGAAACAACCCGAGGAAATTCCAATTACTGCATAGTAACTGTTTTGGCATGTGCGAATAAGTATGACTCAAGTACACGCATGCCACGTTCGCATGCCATCGCATGCTAAAGTATTCCTAAATAAAATTATGCTTCTCACATGCCACATCGTAGAACATAAACACTGAGTTTGGCATTGTTTCGCTCGGTGGCACGACGCCCTCGTTATTACTGCAAGGGAAATATTTCACACCATCCTGCAGTACATGCGCCAGATGCTGGTATTTCGGTTACCGATGGGAATTGGAGTACAGGTACATGTTCTCGAACCTAAAACCATTCGGTTCCTCCAGCAAACTCAACAGCACACACGTCTTGCTGCAACCTGATGGCTTGCAAATCAATCCTTCCACAGTATTGGGCAACAGTTTGCCGTGATGTGCATCGTGTGAGGTTTCGACATCTTCCTCGGTGATGTGGGCAGGAAGACTAACAATTTGCTTGATTATCTCAATGATACTGATACGAAAATGTGTAAAGGTCGGGTTTATATACGTTCGTAGTGCAATAACATGTGCTGACTCGTAGAAGAAAGATAAAATCTGGAAGAGAGTTCGTCGATACACTGATAAACAATCTACTATTCCAGCTGCACATTCCTGGNGAAGAAAGATAAAATCTGGAAGAGAGTTCGTCGATACACTGATAAACAATCTACTATTCCAGCTGCACATTCCTGGTTACAGGTTCTGCGGGACGGGAACCAAGTTAGCTAAAAGATTGCATGCGGCGATATGGGCATCAATGGGCTGAATGAGGTGTGCAAGTGGCACGATATCGCCTATTCCCGGGACAAGGATCTACAAACCAGGAACCCGGCAGCAAAGATACTCGCGCATAGGGGGGACGAAATATGCCATGCATGNCCAGCGAATCCTTATCGATCATCAATATGCCATTCTCCTCGTTCCAGATCAAATAACACATATCCTTAACCTCTGCTAATGTTATGACCATATTGATGTGGTTATTGTACGCATGCCGNGTTATGACCATATTGATGTGGTTATTGTACGCATGCCGCAAGTTCGTATCATCCATGCGAAACAACCCGAGGAAATTCCAATTACTGCATAGTAACTGTTTTGGCATGTGCGAATAAGTATGACTCAAGTACACACATGCCACGTTCGCATGCCATCGCATGCTAAAGTATTCCTAAATAAAATTATGCTTCTCACATGCCACATCGTAGAACATAAACACTGAGTTTGGCATTGTTTCGCTCGGTGGCACGACGCCCTCGTTATTACTGCAAGGGAAATATTTCACACCATCCTGCAGTACATGCGCCAGATGCTGGTATTTCGGTTACTGATGGGAATTGGAGTACAGGTACATGTTCTCGAACCTAAAACCATTCGGTTCCTCCAGCAAACTCAATAGCACACACGTCTTGCTGCAACCTAATGGCTTGCAAATCAATCCTTCCACAGTATTGGGCAACAGTTTGCCGTGATGTGCATCGTGTGAGGTTTCGACATCTTCCTCGGTGATGTGGGCAGGAAGACTAACAACTTGCTTGATTATCTCAATGATACTGATACGAAAATGTGTAAAGGTCGGGTTTATATATGTTCGTAGTGCAATAACATGTGCTGACTCGTAGAAGAAAGATAAAATCTGGAAGAGAGTTCGTCGATACACTGATAAACAATCTACTATTCCAGCTGCACATTCCTGGTTACAGGTTCTGCGGGACGGGAACCAAGTTAGCTAAAAGATTGCATGCGGCGATATGGGCATCAATGGGCTGAATGAGGTGTGCAAGTGGCACGATATCGCCTATTCCCGGGACAAGGATCTACAAACCAGGAACCCGGCAGCAAAGATACTCGCGCATAGGGGGGACGAAATATGCCATGCATGAGACACCGGACTCGGTGAAAAAATTGTCACATGAGGCGTCTCCAAAATTATAAAACCAAATTGAAGATGGGCGTGGTGGCGAAGAAAGCTAGGCGATGTTCCAAGAGGAGAGAGGAAAAAAAAGATGCGAGGATTCCTTCCCGCCTTGATACCTGCAATCAGTGCTCTGGGTGGTATTGCCGGGGCCAAAACGAATATTGTTAGTGTGGTGAAACGAGCCTCAAACCAATATAAGCAATTGGAGGAAAACCACCCAACCGTAAACTGGAAGCTATCGCCATGTGTAAAAAAAAACGGCCAAGAACTTTACATACGGCGGCCGTACCGAGAAGGAGGTGCGGGAAAGAAAAATCGTCGCAGCAGGAAGAGGCGCTAATGAAATCTCTACTGAAACGTCATCTCACGAAATAGGTTTGGAACTGTTTGCACGAAAATTGAAGATACCTCATTTTCGCGGTGTGTTCATGCGAGATGCTTTGCTTCCCTAAACCCAAACATGACAATGTGCCGTAATCAGCCTAGACACGACAGCCGGGCCTGGTACACACTGGGTAATATATGCCAAAAATTGTAAACATTCTGTATGCTATGATAGTCTCGGTAATATTTGTGTCAACCACCCAAATTGCGGTGGTACCTGAGAAATTGCAAACTGACTTCTTATATGAGATGGAGCAGATGCCGAACACATGGAACTGTGGACACTTGTGTATTTGCTTTCTGGTGCAGTAGAATAAAAAAAATCGTAGGCGATTAATTGTTAGTTAACCTTTTACGTAAAAGGTGTTCGCACCTTTATACCCCAGTAAGTATGTCTGTGTCCATCATTCTTAGTGGTAAGAGATCCGATTTTGAGAGTGACATTTTACCCACCCTTGTAGCTGGAAGGTGAGTGGGTCATCGGACTTACGAATTTTCAAATATTCAATTCCATATCCTACAGAGAAGAAAACGTGAATTCTGCATTACCGTACATAGTGGCCGGAGACATGAAGGAAATCAGCATTACCACCGGCGGATATGAACTGAAGGACATCGCCAATTCCATAGAGAAATCTGAGCCATCGGACATGACTTTCGAACTGCGCGGTAACCCAAACACGCTGAAGGTAGAAATATATTGCAGTTCCGATATCAATTTCACCTAACCGGATACCATTGGGTCAATGCTGGGGTTCAAGACGCGACCAGGTCATGGGTCATGGTTAAGTGTCACTGGGTTGTTGAAGGGGTTAGGATTGGCGAGGGGTGTGATGGTAAGGGGATGGGTGTTGGTGTGTATAAATTTTTTGTAATTTTATTGAGAAATTTTTTTTATTAAAATTTTTTTCTTTAAATGATTTGTATTTAACTAATTTATTGGGATGTCAGGGGGACGGAAATCCAACATTGCTGCCCTGGCTGTAACGCCTACTAATATGGTGGATTGCACCGACCCACATGGCCGCTGGCCGCGCCTACCAAGATGGCGGACGAATTCGAGATCCGATACTTGATGCGTGCACCAAAACCGGCATATGTACCCTACTGTAAAATTTTACATTTCTTTTAAAGAATAAAAAATGGTTTTATATCGTCCTGGTTATCGCATGGGGTTTCCTGTTCTACAGAAAGTAACCGCGTTTACGAAAAGCAAAATCCCGAGTTTAGAAATTTGAAGTATGACATTTTTGCAGCAGATGAAAAACGTATGGAATCAACTGCGCACATTTTAAGCCTCTACAGAAGCTTGGCCATATAAATAAAAAGCGTAAGAAATATTATTAAATTTTTTTTACAGAGAATATAGTTATTATTTTCGTAATAATTGTTCATTTCATCCCATGTCGGTGGCAAAGTTTCTGAAGATTAACAACTTTTAGGGCATTTACAGTTATAAGTAGAAACGTAACGCGTAATGACGAAAAGCGGAGCTGACCTAGTATACACGAAACATGCAATCTATTCATTTTTCCTGCAACTTCGGGTACGGCAGTTAACAATTCCGATGATACACGAAGCACTCTTCACTGCTGTCAACCGAAAGTGGGTTTCTGTGGCAATTTAGATACTGAAGTTACGCCCAAAACATCAAATGCGAAAATTTTTTACGAACAACTCGTAAAAGACAGCAACCCACTTTAGTAATACAGTAATTGTAATGAGCTGCTTAACTTTATTGCAAAAGATAGATTTTCGTCGTATTATAAATGTAAGTCGATAAAATATGCTTTTGATACATTGTAATAAGTTTAGGTGTTTAAATTCGAACCAGAACCAAAAATATTCNTAAGTCGATAAAATATGCTTTTGATACATTGTAATAAGTTTAGGTGTTTAAATTCGAACCAGAACCAAAAATATTCGTATTTTTACTTATGTTTTGAACACAGTGCAAAACCCACACATCGGAAAGAGTTAGTTTCGTAACTGCGCTTCAAAAACGGCAAAAGCAAAATAATAAAAATAATAGCGGAATAATCGAAAGTTCTGTAAACTCACAAAAATTCCTTGAAACCTCCGTAAATTCTGTAACTGCAAATAACGAACTGTCCATAAACTTGTAAAGATTACTGGGAAAAGTTTTTTGCTTGTACTTTCTCGAACATTCGCGAACTTTTTATAACATTATAAAAGACAAGCCAGGTTAGTTTCAACAGTCGCTGTGTCATAACTAGTGGTTGGAGCTACAATTCTCGAAATAGGACTCCCTTGTATGTGGGTTCCCGGACCAAGACACAGCAGGGAGATGTGATCTGCAGCGTACGCTCCAGTTGCGCCTGGTTACACCTTGTTAGCATACAGAGTGGTGGCAGGACAGCGTTCCCAAACTTCGAATTGCACTAGACTTAATTTCCTGAGATGGTCTGCATTCCCCGCCACCGGCATGAATAACGTCGCTCGCCACCAAGAGACAATGATAGCGACTTTGTATAGCGTCGTGGCGAGTCGTAAAAGGAAATTAAATTTCATATTCGCTACCTGGCAAGCAGCTGGAGCACCATCTCTCCTCCTCAAGTGTGAGCTTGTGTTTAAACCAGTGCATGCCATAGTTGTGCATGACAAGCAGTATTTAAAGAAATATCATCGTAAACTAGACCACAATTAGTATGCAAACAAGTGCAGAGTACTCTGAAGTCAAAAATTCCAACAACTTATCTGTATTAACATTGTATGGACCTTACGAAATTTTTATATCTTGAAGCGCCTGAAGTATATTATATCCGAAGTTGATTTATTATATTACATTACTATTGTGAATATTTCAACATTTTTAAACCCATTAGGTCACACATTAATTTCTGAGTTTAAGTGTTGCAATCATGTAATTTTTTGGTATGCGCTGTACTTGTGCTCAGAATTTTTCTAGCAACCAGTATAACAACGTGCTCGATGATACTGTCATTAACCATTCATGTCAAAGAGGAGTAGAAAATTCCACAAATAAGATGAGCCACAGGGAAGAATGGACGCTGATGCCTTGCTGTGTACAGTGCCCATAATAAATGTAATTAACGTGCAACGTGTCCACGATGGTGGACATATGAAAACTCACTTTCCACAGTTAAATTAAATAAATTAATTCTCACATATTAAGAAGTTCATATTACAATTTTGAAGTAGTTCCATACAGATCTCAAACGTAAATGTAGAAAGGAACTTTGCCGGTACTAAAGGTTTTACCGCAGAAAATTTCCCAGGCATGACACACATAATTCTATACCACTTAAGCAAGAGTTTACTTTTCATATCAAAAGTCGATGTGTTCTGGCGAGGTTAGATACACGTACGTAGCGGCTGTAAAGAAGTGATGCCTGAACAATGAAAAACACGCAAAATTTAAAGATTCCTTTCACAACACTCCTGCGTAGTGGCATATGACAAACAAAGAACCTTTGTTTATATCTAGCTGTTTACAAGACAGAAGTACTTTATTTATTTACGTTCACACGCTATCGCCTTCAAAATAGTTTCCCTTGCACAGCGATACAGCGCTCCCAGCTTTCCTCTCCATTCTGCAATATGTCCTGGAAGAATTTTACTCGAAGCTTGTCAAACACCTTCTGCGATTCGCGCTGACATGTTCGAGAAGAGGGCGATGTCCTTAGGAGCCGAATCTGGCAAGTAGGTTGGTTGCGGAAGCAAGACCATGTCGTTTCCGATGAGAAACTCATGGGTTAGAAGAGCTTTGTGACAGGAGGCATTGTGCATCGCGAATTCAGCCCCAAGGGTGACGCCGTCTGCAGTGAGTTGTCATCAAAGGGAGGACATTCGGCGAAAGAGTCTGGATTCATGGCACGCAAGGAAACCTGATACTCCACATTGTGTTACATCCCCGGCCGGGTCACTCCAGATTTTTGCAAGTGGGAATCGTGCCGGACGATGTCACTGCTCGGCGGGTTTTCTCGAGGATCTCCCGTTTCTAACTCCCTTGCATTCCGGCGCTGCTCGATTCTCACTTCATTTCACCCTCATCGGCTCTCAAGACTNGCATTCCGGCGCTGCTCGATTCTCACTTCATTTCACCCTCATCGGCTCTCAAGACTTCGTTTTTAAGAGCCACCCGAATCTCTCAACTCGATGGGCGACTACTTGTCCCTCTTTCAAAGTCGTATTACTGCTGTGTGACCATGCGTGCAAACTATCACGTTGCGTATTTCAAAGCAGAGTGGTGGTTTTCAGCGTGTGTCGTTTCTGAGACACGGTTTTCGTTTCACGTCCTTTGTTTAGTGGGCTAAGGAGCCCAAATTACCGTGTGCTCCCAGAGCGAGGTAATGCTCCGTCAGCACGGCACGAGCAAAGTCTTGTAGTCCTGAGGCGCGGACCAGAACAGAGAGACGGTTTCGCCCGTAGCGGGAGTACTTCTTGCACAACTTGGCTTTCTCGGCGCAGCAGTCGCGGCTCCCAGGGGGCGTCTTCGGAGACACCGGCGCTCCTCGAGGCGGCTGCCGCCTTACACTGAAGATGAGGAAGACCTAGTTTCATCTTCTGCGCATGTACCCAACACTGACTCTCCCATCGCCAACACAACATTCAAAATCCCTTCGTTGGCAAGGATGAACGTTTGTAAATTTTTAAATAACAAGCACTTATAGCAATTAAGTACTTTAACAAATTTGAATTAAATCTAATTTTGTTAAAAATTGGTTAGAGACATTTATACAGTAATTTTAAAGTACTTACTTTCATAAACAGTGTTCTAACCTAAAATGCTACCGAAGCTAGTTTCTATAGTGTTATTGGCATAAAAACAGTCTAATTTTGGAACATGGAGAGTAGCTACTCCGCAGCACGGTCACGCATTCTACCCCATTTTACTTCTTTGGCGGCCACACACACGCACCAGGCGTGCGTCTAGCTAAGCTTTATTCTACTCAGGTCGACAAGCTCAGAGCTATTAGTTTCGAAAATAAAAATATTCGTCGCCAGGCAGCACTAGTGTTACATGTGTACCAAAATTTCAAAATTAATATTCAAATATATAGTATATTTAAAATTTCATACAATAAATAAATATGTATAATTGATAAACACTTTTCGATTTATATTTTGTTAAAATCTGTGTAAGTAATGAAATATGTTCTTCGAACTAGATTGAAAATTTTAACGTAATATATTTACATATAATTTAATATTCAGCCGTAAAACTGGATATATTAAAACAATTTATTTATTTAAATTTTTTTTCACAAAAATTGGTTTACGAACGCTTAGTGCTAAAAACATTTGTGTTTTTCTGCTTACGCTTGCAAACAGGACTGGAGGGCGTGAATAAGAGCTACACAATGAAGTTAACACTTAATATTTTGAATGCTGCAAGTATGTATCACAATTTGGGCCAAACACAAACATGTACACACAAATAAACAGAAATTCTCCATTTACCGCCAGCTTGGCAAGAGTAGCGCACCTTGTGGTGGGACTGTTCCCTATGCCAAACTCTGTCATAAGGAACGTCGTTCTGCTGGCACCCTGAGTGGAACAAACGTTAGCTTGGGGGGTGGCGCTCTACGACGGTAGTGGGTCCCGGGCTGAGTCCGCGCCTTATTGCGTTATCTTGTCCGGGAAGTACCGAGGCGGTCTCCGAGGACTGGGAAGTGTAACGAACACGCAGCCAAGACTGTGGCCGCCCCCCCGGGAACCAAGAAGGAGGTCTTCTCTGCAGACGCCGCCGTGCAGAGACTTCCCGAGTCCGCGCATGGCGACACTTGCTCTGCCGTCTACCCGTGTTCACGAGTAACTATGCCATTTTCAGAGCTTATCGTTTTGTATACTTCCACCATGTGTAATATTTACATTTCCATGGTCCTATTCACTGTATTCATGACACATCCAATTCAAATTGTTATGAAGTAGGTCGGGTTTAACGTCTCGTCGACAGCGAGGTCGTTAGAGACGTAGCAAGTTACTCTGAGAAGCAGAGAAGTGGAAGGAATCGGCCGTGACCTGCAGTAAGAAATCATTCCCACGGGAAACCGAAATCAGGTAGGCTGGTCCAGGGACCCAACAAAGGTCCTCCGGAGTGCGAGTTTGAAGATGTACCATTGCGCCATATCGCTCGATCATTTTGTCAGAAATTAAAGTGTATTAATAAAATTGAAACCCACTTTCTAACATGTAGAAAATAAAAAGTTTACACCGAGAAAAATATTTTGTCAAATCAAACAAAGTTCGTTTTGGTGCAACTAAATTAATTGTTTGTATGAGGACAATAAAATATTTTGTTGTTGAAGCCAAATCATTTTGTACTTCTTATTTGCTTGCCCCAAAATGAGATTTGGTTGGTGAAACTGGACATTTGTTTGACGTATATTAAACAGTTTCGGTTAATATAATAAAAAATTCGAAGTTCAACCGAGATTCAAAACTAGATCATCTGCACCCGAGCGCCACGACCTAGCAAACTCAGCAAAACTGACAACTGATATAATTGGGATACATTTCGATACATATATATCAAATACTGGACAACGTCCGTAAATAAATGTTTCATACTTTACAGTTATACATTTAGTTTCCTGTTGAACTTGTTTTATTACTATATTTACACTGGAAAGGCAAAAAACCTGATATAGGCGTGCGTATGCAAATAACAGAGGCATGGAACCAATCAGAATAACGCGATGTTGTCAGCAGCGCCTGTATAAGACAACAAGCGTCTGGCAAAGTTGCTAGATCGTTTACTGTTAATACAATGTCAGGTTATCAAGATTTAAGTGAGTTTGAACGTGGTATTATAGTCGGCGCACGAGAGATGGGACATAGCATCTCCGAGGTAGCCATAAAATTTGGATTTTCGCGTACGATCATTTCACGAGTGTACCGTGAATATCGTGAATCCGGTAAAACATCAAATTTTCGACATTGCTGAGGCCGGAAAAAGATCGTGAAAGAACGGGACAAACGACAACTGACGAGAATTATTAAATGTGACAGACGTGCAACCCTTTCTCAAATTGTCGCAGATTGTATTTGTGGACTGCCCTGCAGGATTCGTGGTGTGAATTGCCTCCTGCATACCTGCAGACATTAGTCGAGTCCATGCCACGTCGTCTTACGGCACTTCTGCGTGCTCGGGGGGCCCTACGCAATATTAGGCAGGTGTACCAGTTTTTTTGGCTCTTCAGTGTAAGACCGTCCCAAGATGTTGATGGAGACAGCAACTGGTACAAAAGAACATAAACGGGCCTATGAACTAGGCGGCCCCATGCGGGGAAACGAACTCGTGATTGGGCGTGTAAAGGAGCGATAACCAGTTACTGACCAACAGGTGGAAGAAAAATTAATAGTTTTCTTATATTTCCAACTTACTCTAAATATCCTTTTTAACGTCATTACAGGCATGTAAACGTTTTTAGATTGCCTAATTTATTGAATAAATTAAAAAATTATATATATGTACATTTGTTAAATAAAATGTTTACATTTGACTTCAATAATTTATTTTTGAATTTATACAAATTACGAAATAAGCACCGTTTTTGAAGTGAGTATCAGACATTTGTGTAGGAACCGCAGAACAACATATTTATCGTCATAAAATAAATTGGTAGTGTCCATAGACGCTGAGTAAGTTTAAAGGGGTGGGGGTGTAGGGCAAGGGATGTAGTAACCTGGTAACCACTCCGCTCTTCAGCCAGGAGGGGTGTGGCCATCCTGAGTTGATAAACAGTGGGCTTTAACTACTTCAGTTTTTAGTATTTATAGCTTATGGTTAACTAACTTGCCTCATTCTTTCTAAAATATATATTTTATTTATAGCTACATTTAATCAAAAACCAACATATTCAGTAGATTTGATTAGAATTAGCAAGAGTATGATGTTCACAGTAAGAAGAGTGGGAGAGTTTCAGTATACTCATCTGTTAGAATTATAATATATAGTGTTAATGTGANGATGTTCACAGTAAGAAGAGTGGGAGAGTTTCAGTATACTCATCTGTTAGAATTATAATATATAGTGTTAATGTGAGACAAAAATAAAAACTAAATCATCCTCAGAAATAAACTTTTTATTTTGTAAACCATCCGAATAGTGAACTAATGTAGTATGTATGACGCTTATAATAAGTTTTACTTTACAGTTAGTAAATAACTTCATATTTTAAGCCCGTGCCTCATTATTATTTTGAAGGCATGTTTGCCAAACTTGGCTTAAAATCATTTAAAACGCTATGTTAGAGTTTACGTAGCTTCATTTATGCAAAACTGGTTCAAACAAATGTAAATTATCAATTTGAGACGTAATTATGAAAACTAGTCTGGAATCTAATAACCTCTCGTTGCAATGAAAAAAATAACTGTAATACGTATAAATAAAAAAACTTCTGAGAAAAAAAATTAATGAGGAATATTTTGATAATGAAACGACCTCCGCGGTATTGCTTTTCCCCGCCGACTTTATAGATGCGCGGAAAGAAGGTAGAGTTGCAAGGCTGTCAGAACTTCGGCCTAAGTAGGTTACGTCGTGGACGAGCCGGTGTTGACAGTTTGGCCAGGGTTCAGCTTGGCCGTCCAGGAAGAAAGTAGGGAAGTAGATAATTGACCCCGGAACACGAGACAGCCAGAGGTAGGTACCGGGAGACAGACGGAGTTGTTTTCCGAGAGATTTCGGCCTGTGGCTGCAGCCCCAGGATGACTCCGCAGCGCAACCCAGCACGACATCTTGCGCCTGCGGCACGCAGCCCGCCGTACACCTATGTGTTACGGGACACGGATCCCAGACACGCTATGTAAAAGTTCCTTGAAGGCTCCCGCCTACCTGGCGCTTGAAATGCGTTGCAGTGTACTATTTAAAATTCACGTTATCCCACGACACTATTCAAAGTGCATCCAATACGCTTACCTAAGAAGACACACTTCAGACGAGGCCTATTGAGTACTTCCAAGGCGTCACGAACATTAGAAACACAATTTCAGAGCACCCCAACATTTCTAAAAACGGTTTTTTTAAAGAGCTGTTTATCAAAATAAATTATATCAGATAATTCGCTGATACGTACTACACCACACAAATATGTGATGAAAACTACGTCGAAAATAATATTTGGTAAAAAAAAAACTTAACGCCCTTAGTTTACGAGAAAAACGATATCGAAGTAGATAAAATGACTTCATTTCACGTCAAGTACAGCATACAGAATCAGCATAAAAAATGTCGAAACGTTATAACAGGTGTTCGAAGTTCGTTCTGCCCATAGTAATGCACTTTTCCGTGCATTAGATGCATGCATCATGCACGGGGCTAAGACGCCAGATGCACCCATAGCCTTTTCCATGTCCCAGTATGCGTGTAAACCTCATGGCCTCTTTGGCACTACTGAGCTCGGCTTGTTCCCTTGCCTTATGCCTTACAACAGACACATTAGTTGCAGCATTGCCCCATCACCTCGCCTGTATCTAATCGGAATATCACATGTCTCCTACAATTGTTTTTTGACATTTAATATTGTTTTTCATGTAAACTAGGGGGCTTGTGCATTTTTACCAAAGAGTATTTATCTACTTAGTTTTGATCACAGATTAGTGTGGTGCAGTCCGTATCCGTGAATCACCTGACATTCTGTATACGCTTCAGATAAATACAAAAACACTCATGGGTCTTGTATTGATCCTTTCTACAAACTTTACACCAACAAAATTTTAGGTGTAAGCAGTACGACGAGAACACAGCACGCTATTTCAGAGCTTTGCGTTTTGTGGCGATTGCGCTCTTGATGCTCGTAACAGCATAGCCCTTATTGCTCTCGCACCGCTTCTCAGCCTCAGACACGGAAACTAGTTCCACGTAGGTGGACCCCTTAAGCAGGTTTTACACGACGCAAAAGAATATCAAACAAGATCTCGTATGCAAACTACAGTGCGTAAATATCAAGCGAATTCTATGCGAAACTTGTTTGCACACATTTCTCACAACGTATATGTAGCAAAAATTTGACCTTGGAAGAGAGGGGTTGATAGCCCTGATGAATAAATAAATAACAACAACATAATTTTATGATCTCCTGAAAATTTTATTTTTGTAATAACTAAGTTGATACCAAATAATGTGAAGAAGCTTAATTAATATCTTACAGCACCAACAGAACTTAGCTCAGTACCTTAAAAATACGAAATATTCTTAACAACACACATTTAGCCATATTCTTCTTTGCATGGTTTAAATGAGCAAGTTATTCCTATACATCTGGTTGATACACAGTTGGTAAGATGACCAATTTAGGACCAATACAATTGCTTATTCCGCGTGACTTGCATCATAAAATAGGACATGTTCTATCTCATGATCTCGTACGATATCTGCCTAGCACCAGAAATTATCGTACTAAATTTAGTGCAACGTCTGCACCTTGCGTGAGTTTAGCATGTACCTGGCATTGTGTAAATGCTGCTCTAGCCTATTCATGCGAGCTGGGCAACTCTCTTACTCAGGTAATTGCATCTAATTTTGTTAATAAAGATATAGATGTGCACACTTTTAGACTCTTTACTGTCTGCTTCAATTTCGTGTCACAGTACACGCCACAGTCGATAATGACGCATTTATGGGCTTCACTCCTCGACATACATTTCCTTCTAGAGGCGGGCCAGTGCCTATTTCACTGGGTTTCCTCTTGTAAAGATCCAGTTAGATTAAAGGCCATGCCAATTCGAGAACTGATTTAATATAACATTCTTGATCACTAGACTTATTAAAGCTTTCGCCTTTCTATTGGGAGTCCCAGCGAGTGACAACATATACACTAAACGAAGGGCACACATGTTGAAACTTATTCGATTTTACCAACGCTTTGCACGTATGGCGCCAGACAACACTACCAGAGCAAAGACGTATATAATAAACCCGGCCAAATACGTAGGCCTGTATAGTTTGCACGGATATATCTATACTTCAATAGATNAAAGACGTATATAATAAACCCGGCCAAATACGTAGGCCTGTATAGTTTGCACGGATATATCTATACTTCAATAGACACAGTTACACTAACTTGCACACATCTTAATGGGTCAATGTGGCGTGGCAGGCTTTTGAGGCTTCCCAGAGAAAAAAAATCACCCCGTGTTCGCGACGCAGTAGTCAATGTCAAAACAAAAAAAAATTGTTTGGTATAAAACTATTTGTTTTGATATTTGCAATTTAAAAGTGATTAGGAAAGCTACACATTTATTATAGGAGTNAAAGACGTATATAATAAACCCGGCCAAATACGTAGGCCTGTATAGTTTGCACGGATATATCTATACTTCAATAGATACAGTTACACTAACTTGCACACATCTTAATGGGTCAATGTGGCGTGGCAGGCTTTTGAGGCTTCCCAGAGAAAAAAAAATCACCCCGTGTTCGCGACGCAGTAGTCAATGTCAAAACAAAAAAAAATGGTTTGGTATAAAACTATTTGTTTTGATATTTGCAATTTAAAAGTGATTAGGAAAGCTACACATTTATTATAGGAGTTATTTCATTGCGATGGTAAAATATTAACTTATTGCTTTGTTTAAAAAAAAATTACGGATACCTAATTCTACAACTTGAAATAAGTACTGTAAGAGGGAACTAAATGTACCAGTTGGCGAGTCTTTTGTCTGGCAGAGCTGGATGTATTACAGCAGCTGGTTATATATGTAAAGTAACCACCCTCAGAAGCCTTCAGTTGTCAAGTTCACCAGGGTACTGTCTCGTGACCACGAATAATGTACGGATTAGAAAGTACCCCCAGAAGCGCGGCCTTCAGTCTGTTGACCTCGGTGATCAATGTCACAGACGTGTTACCACAGAGCGATGATTATAGGGGTTCGAATCCCAGATAAGTTACGGGCGCGTGTCCTGTTTCCAGATGTAAGTTCGGGTGTGGTTTAGTATGCAAGTAGCCTGCTGGTTAGCATGTCGACGTCGTGGAGTCCTGCAGCTCGCCGTGAAGCTACAGAACAAGTCAGTGAATTGTGTTCCCTGCAGGACCTGGGCGCGAGGGCGGTGGCCCCTGCACGAGGACTGTCTGACCTCTGACCCGCAGAGCGTGCTCCTCATGCGGCGCAGCCCTGTGACCTGGCCAGCGGCTGTCAGGGCCGGCCGGAGTCTGAGCGTCTGCCTGCCGCGGCTCCCGTCACTCTAGTCGATTATTCCTGGTCGCTTGTAACTTTTCTGAAGCCCAGCTAAAGGTCTACTTTCGGGATACTCATTACGTATCCTTCCGCCACACGTAACCAACACGTTAACAAGTCTGGAAGAAAACGCCAATCAGTAACCAACATGCCCTACTTGTGCTCTGAGTATAAACATATATATATATATTTAGACACACTCCGCCTAACGTGAACACCTCCAAAATTTCTGTAATGGTTGCAGGTCACGAAAGGCGGTTTTCGCTAAATGAAATTACGTTACAGTGGCAAGTAATTTGCCGCAAAGTGACTATTCGTAACACGTGTATGGACAGAAATAATTAAACCACCTATAATTTTTCCCCTGGAAACATACATTTATTTCAACTGCAACGGCATCTGAAATTACGTGCAAATAGTAATTCAGTGATCTAGCATATGCAATGAAAGTAACACAGAAACGCCAGGAAATAATGTGCAAATATGATTAAGTTAGATGGGCCGATAGCATGGGGCAGTGGACATGTACTCACAGCTGTAAGCAAGCAACACGTGCCGTGACTCATCCTGGCGAGACCGCTTCATAATAGCAGCGCAGCACCAGTCCCCGTAATCTGTTATGGTAAGTGGTATTGTAGTGTGTGGTACGTACGCAATGAAGTTCACGAATAAGGAAAAACTGGACGCTCTTATTATTTACGGCGAGTGTGGAAGAAATGCCAAGCAAGCCGTCCAAATGTATGGTGAAAGGTATCTTAATTGGACGCCCATCTCACGGCAAACGATACGAAGAATTTGCACACGTCTCTTGTAACGAGTAATTGGAATTCCAAAACACGAGTGCGACGAAAGACTGCTATGGGTGAGACGCATCAACAAGATGTGTTGGCACGTGTCGATGCAAACCACACATGGGTACGTAACAGTTTTCCAGGTTCGTAGGAATAAGTAAAACAAGTGTGTTACAGATACTGCACCAACAGAAATTCCACCTTTGTCACTTGCCTCTTCATCAGTCGTTACATAAAGGTGATTTCCAGCAGCATGTTCAGTTTTGTAGGTTTGTTCTGATGTATGTAAGGGATGACGACAGCAATTTTCTGAAGAACATCCAATTTACCTAAGAAGTGACCTTTACAAACCATGGGCGCGTAAATTTATGAAATATGCACTACTGGGCGATGGGGAATACGCGTTGGGTCCGGCACGTAGAGCACCAGCGACAGTGGAAAATGAGCGTGTGGTTTTGAATAGTTGGCGACTACGTCATAGGGCCATACTTCATTCAAGGGACAATGACCGACTGTACGTACGTCTATTTCTTCATAGTAACCTTACTGGCACTTCTGGAAGACATACCGCTCGACATACGTCGTGATATTTGGTTTCATCAGCATGATGGTTATCTCGCGAATTTTTCTTTGGTGGCGAGGCAAGTGATAAATGAAACGTTTCCAAACTGGTGGCTAGGACGTGGTAGTGTAGTAAAAGGGACAGCTCGCTCCCCAGACCTCACACCTCTCGTTTTTTTCCTGTGGGGGACAATGAAAGATAGGATGTACTACACGGTTTCTACGACGTCAGAAGATACACAGGAACGCATTGTGGTATCTTGCATAGGCATTACGCCAGAAACACTTCAGGCCGCTCGTCGCTCGCTAGATGTGTGTTTACAGATGTGTATTGCTGTCGATGGTAAACACATCGAGCACATGCTGTGAAAAGACCTAATGTGCAGCGTTTCAACCATAACTGTGCTCTTATGTACTATGCATGCGGATGCGATTGCATTTCTCCTTAGGTTGGTTTGTACTATTTTTTGTTGTGCATCCGTACGCACTCGTTACTCGGCACAGTTAATGACCAGGAAAAAAATCTCCTGAATTACGTAGGTATTTTTATTAAATGTAATGTATTGATATCAGACTTGCACTCACATTGCCTGTATTCCCTCCGCTGCGGTGCCTTCCTTTGTCCAATATTGCATTCTGTGTCCATTGCCCCATTAAGATAAGCGCTACGCTGCTTCAAGGAAGCGGTCCCACCAGGATGAGTCACGTCGCGTGTTGCTTGCTTACAGCTGTGAGTACATGTCTACTGCCCCATACTACCGGCTCACTTAACTTTATCATATTTGGTCATTATTTATTGGCGTCTCTGTGGTACTTTCCATCGCATATGCTGTATTACTGAATTCCTCTTTGCACGTACTTTCAGATGCCGTTGAAATAAATGTTTGTATCCAGGGGAAAAATCATATGTGGTTTAATCATTTCTGCCCATGCACGTGTTACGAACAGTCACTTTGCGGCGAATTACTTGCCACTGTAACGTAATTTCATTTAGCGAAAACCGCCTTTCGTGATCTGCAACCGTTCCAGAAATTTTGGAGGTGTTCACGTTAGGCGGACCACGCTGTGTGTGTGTGTGTCTATATATATATATATATATATANTACACGTATAGGAAGAGAGAGTGTGTGAGAGAGAGAGAATAAAGGAATGCTTTTCTTTGATTTAATTCCTGAATACATGAATACGATCTTATTTTAAAATAACCTAAAAAAACTCAGAAGAATGATATTTTATACAAAAATTATGACTTACTATCTTTTACACTACAATAATTACTTTATGTCTTGTTTTACTTCAAAACAACTATGAAATAAATATTATGATTTATAGACAAAGAGAAGGAAAGTTTTCTTAAAAAAAAAAAAAAAAAAAAAAAAAAGATTTGTTTATGTTAATGAAAGTATAAAAAGTTGCCAAAAAGTGCTCTATTTACGAAATAACCAAGCATGTCTTACATGGGGGTTATGTTTCCAAAGTTTTATTCAGAAAGTGCGGAGATGCCGTGATACAACTATACCTCCAGCACGACTGTCGTACTTGTCAGTCTTTTCCATAGTTCTGTTTCACAACCGTCGTAACCTGGCTGCCTACAAACATTCATGTTCTCAGCGGTATCGGCTGTCCGCAGTTGATCGAGAGCGTTTGAAAGCCCTGCTAAATTGTGCTTTAGTACCCATTTTGTATCGTCCCACCATATTTATCATTAACGCAATGGCCCCGAGCACTATATTCACGCATTGATCAAGTGGGACTCTGAAACTGACAAGTCTTACTATCGTGTGCTGTAATGTAACAGAAGGAAAAATAAAATAGTTTTAATAAATTATTTGTTTTGGAAAAGTTAAATGAATGTACGTGTGTCTATACCCTCCGTTTAATATAGACGCCTATAAACAATTGAGGTTAGTGTCAGGTAAGCAATAAGATATAAATAAAATTTTATGTATTATTATAAATATAAACACACGCACTTTGAACTTCAGGAGATTCTACTATCAAGATAGGTCTCAGTCTTAAAAATAATGCAGTTTTTAAACTCACGTCACATTTAAGTTCCGTGACGAAAAAAAATATCCCATCAAGGTATTTCAAATACATTTGGTCGGGCGATAACAATGCGTGTCCTGGTGCAAATGAAAATATAAATTGACTGGCCGAATAAACAAACCATACCTAAGCGAGGTACGCCCGTACAGGGTAGGAAATTCTTAAGANCTTCTTTTCTGATAAATCTTTAACATGCCAGCTTTATCGTACCGCCGTAGAACAGCAGCTGCTACGAGTGGCTACGAGAAAACTCGCGCCCACAGAAAAAAGCGACGAAAACAATCATGCAGCCATGTCGTCCAGCGGTTAGTGAGACTCCGCGCGTGCTATATCGTAAGGAAAATCGTTCCGTGTGCGGGGCGCTTAAGACTGTGGCCTGGTTGAGCATTTTGTATAGGGAAATACAAGTTAATGAAATTCGATTTTTTTGGCGTTCCAGTTAAAGATAGATATATACCACCGGAGACTCTTTGGGCAGAAAAATTAGTGCTTATTTGCTATCGAATCCTTTTCTAACACTAATAATGTTTAACCTGTTTCCTGGAAAAATTAAAATAATTAATAATTGGATAAAAAACTACTGAAACACAAATTGTTATATTTGCTTTGATACAGGGCTTGAGAGTTTCATTTCTCACACTTAGAATTTTGTTTCAAGTTTATATATTCAAAATTAGCTTAAAAAAAGCGTATTTCCCTATGCCAAATTCTAAACCAGGCAACAGCCTTAAGATTGCGCTACATGTGTGAAACTGAACCTACAATATTAAAGAACAGACAAAGAAGAACATACTATTCACAGAAGCGAGATACTTTCCAAAGAGAACGTTTCCTTTGCGTGCCATTGTCGGCTCATAAAATTAAGATGTGGCCCTAACACGGCAGATACTTTTCTTATAGTCTGATATTTTAAGTCTTCAGTAAGCCGCGAACTAGTTATAATTTACATACTGCTATTGAAAACCAAAATGGAACGTTTTACTTTTAAATTACTTATATTTTGTTTGACACTAATATTTTAAAATTTCTGGCCTAAAGTTATGAGCCAATCACAGGCCAGCAGTTTAACAGACAGTAAGTTAGGAATGCACATAACATACTCCGTAAATGCATCTGCATTTTTCTGATATTCAGATGGAATAAATAGCGGAAGATACTGACCCTAGAGCAAAAGGCTGAGGTAGAACTCAAGATCTTCCGAATTCCAACCAGCTGTGCCATCACACGACGACGATAACACCGCAAAGACGTGCGAATATTTTCTCCGCTGTATTATCGCTGTGTTCTTCTCAAGACACCTTAAAATGGACGAAAGCGTTGAAAACAACTGAAATGATGTGTACCGATCAGCCTGAGATAAATTCACAGTTAGATTGGCTCGTAGTGCGTGTGGCAAGCGTTCGTATGTGACTTGTACGACGTAAAATAGCAAATTATAGTTTTTGTGCTTAGCGTAGGTATATGAGCCAACACACAGCTGAATTTGTGGTGTTGTAAACCTGATATTACGTTCTGATGTAGATAAAGGTTAAATCCCATGACAGTCTCCATGCAAGACGCAGTATTATTTATACTTCCACTTCAAGTATAAAATGTTAGTATTTTGCTACTACAGGGATTTATTTTCTGAGAGGAGCAACATATAGGCTCACCCGTCGATTGGAAACTTAAACACAAAAATAACACACAATAAAATGAAGGAAAAAAAAACAGAGTTTTCATTAGTTGCTGCAATGACAACGTCAAGAAAATTCTATAATCGTTATTTAAGTCAAAATTTTTTTTTACGTATCCTGTTTAATTCAATAGGTGCTTATTAAAACACATTGCGTTCATTAAGTCTCAGATGCAGCAACCACACAGCTGGAACTCGTGGCTGTTCCGAGGAAGAACATGTTGGCGGAAGTTCTCACTCCTCGGCCAAAAATAACTTTCAGTCTTGGTAGTCGCGTGATTTTTCAAATGCCGGCGCTCGGTGGTAAGTGTGAACAGTCTCTAGCCCAGTGATGCAATCACAGTTGTCAACCTAACCTGCACTGTAAAAAGAAATAATGTAATTTTATGCAAATAAATGTGGAAGCAGTGTCCACACCGAAGTCTGTGTATTTTTACACCCACATGTCAATGTTATTTAACTATANTAAATAATGTAATTTTACGCAAATAAATGTGGAAGCAGTGTCCACACCGAAGTCTGTGTATTTTTACACCCACATGTCAATGTAATTTAACTATACGTCCAAGTAAATGTATCCTACAAATTATTAAAATAATATGTGCACTGTACTTTAAATTTTACACGTAATGGAGTTTAANTACGTCCAAGTAAATGTATCCTACAAATTATTAAAATAATATGTGCACTGTACTTTAAATTTTACACGTAATGTAGTTTAATTACAATTACAATAGGGCAGAAAATAAACGGTAACATTCCTGTATTTTTTTCTCAGCTTCAAGTAAATTTACGCGGACATTGCAATTGTAATTTCTCCACAGGGTATGTTTTTTTCGTCAACCAAATGTAAATCCACATAGCGACTGCAAATGTAAATAGACAATTTCTGTATATTTTTCACTGTATTAACAAGTAATTTTACCGTCAGAATCAGATCTTTTCAACTGCGTCATACCATGTATGCGTAGTTTTACNCACTGTATTAACAAGTAATTTTACCGTCAGAATCAGATCTTTTCAACTGCGTCATACCATGTATGCGTAGTTTTAAAATTTTCGCGTTACTGTACTCCGTTCTGTAACTTGGTAGTTAAACAGTTATAAAAAAATTATCTCCAAAATGTGGATAGCAATTGAATTAAGGTAAAGAGCAAGCACTTGCAAGCAGCAAGCAAATCTCACCACAGGAAGTTATTTTTCCGTTTTGAATACAAAAATGAAGTTCGTAGTATTTCTACTACCTACCACTAGATTGAATGTTTTAAACAGATATATGTAGTTTTCTATGAATTCCCATGAGCATTAGTGAAAAATTACAAATGCTGTACTCGTATTTACATGTTACACATAAAAGAGAAAAATTACAGAAAATTTGTATCTGTTATCATGCACTCACAGGTACTCCAGAATGTAATGCAAGTTTGCACATACATTGTCACTGTAAAATTACACAATAAAATATGTACAGCTACATTGACAGTGAAGGTTTATACATTGACAATGTAAGAGCAAAAATACAGAAGTAAAGATTTTAGTACAAGGAGAGGGTGTGCTTTTATACATACTTAAAAATATATAGTATACTTTATTCTTTTGAACATTTCTGTCAAATTACACTTTACGTACTTGTTTTTACAAATTAATACTATTTTGCAGTTTGTCGCAACGTATGACTTGGAGAGTAGAGGGGGTGGCAACTGGCAAGGAAAAACATATCTAATTGCGCAAGCCGTCCACACCCCCCTAACACTTTCAAGGTCAAATATTCAGCGTGTGTGTGTATGACCCCTTTTATTACAGTTTCTAAATTCGTGCTTGCGCTTAACATTTCTTAGACAGCTAGGACATTACAGGTGGACATAGCTTCAAGTTTTGGAAAGGAACAATGCCAGTTGTATAGGATGGCCGACTTTGGCGCAACTGGCATCTGGCAGCAGAAGGTAGGAGTTTTCCGCCATTTTGGATGACGTCACAGGCACGGCCAGCGGCCTTGTTAATGTAACCCCTCCGCTCCCAGCCCACGACTGACAATTCCAACGACTCTATAACTATTTTAATAAAAAATTATTTTATAAAACAAGAAATTAATTAATATTTATTAAAAACATAAATCTATAATAAATATGTGTATTTCCTAGAAAATAAAACGTTTATTTGCGTGAATACCTCCACTCGCTCGGCTACCATCCTGTTTTACGACCCCTTCTAGAGTGCCGGTCGCCAGTGTGTATATTTATTTACGAATTTAAAGATGTAATTTTCCATACACAAGAAGGCATATAAAAATTATTTTTTAAGAAACTTTAAATACTTCCGATCCAAATAATTTTTCACGAAATCAAACGTACAGTAGGCCGGACCCGCCTGCAGTCACACTTTTAACTGCCAATACTTTTGTAATTAAATATATGTATATATATTTTTAAAAAATAGTTTTTAGTATTATTTGACAGTGCATTCTAGGTAGGGCCTTGTAAAAATTATGTGCGAGTATTAATACTTATTTCCTGTCAAAAAAGAAAGTATTCAGCTCTGCGTTTTATGAAAATAAACCGCCAGGATGCGCGNCACTGTATTAACAAGTAATTTTACCGTCAGAATCAGATCTTTTCAACTGCGTCATACCATGTATGCGTAGTTTTACAATTTTCGCGTTACTGTACTCCGTTCTGTAACTTGGTAGTTAAACAGTTATAAAAAAAGTATCTCCAAAATGTGGATAGCAATTGAATTAAGGTAAAGAGCAAGCACTTACAAACAGCAAGCATATCTCACCACAGGAAGTTATTTTTCCGTTTTGAATACAAAAATGGAGTTCGTAGTATTTCTACTACCTACCACTAGATTGAATGTTTTAAACAGATATTTGTAGTATTCTATGAATTCCCATGAGCATTAGTGTAAAATTACAAATGCTGTAATCGTATTTACATGTTACACATAAAAGAGAAAAATTACAGAAAATTTGTATCTATTACCATGCACTCACAGGTACTCCAGAATGTAATGCAAGTTTACACATACATGGTCACTGTAAAATTACACAATAAAATATGTACAGCTACATTGACAGTGAAGGTTTATACATTGACAATTTAAGAGCAAAAATACAGAAGTGAAGATTTTAGTACAAGGAGAGGGTGTGTTTTTATACATACTTAAAAATATATAGTATACTTTATTCTTTTGAACATTTGTGTCAAATTACACTTTATGTACTTGTTTTTACAAATTAATACTATTTTGCAGTTTGTCGCAACGTATGACTTGGAGAGTAGAGGGGGTGGCAACNGTACTTGTTTTTACAAATTAATACTATTTTGCAGTTTGTCGCAACGTATGACTTGGAGAGTAGAGGGGGTGGCAACTGGCAAGGAAAAACATATCTAATTGCGCAAGCCGTCCACACCCCCCTAACACTTTCAAGGTCAAATATTCAGCGTGTGTGTGTATGACCCCTTTTATTACAGTTTCTAAATTCGTGCTTGCGCTTAACATTTCTTAGACAGCTAGGACATTACAGGTGGACATAGCTTCAAGTTTTGGAAAGGAACAATGCCAGTTGTATAGGATGGCCGACTTTGGCGCAACTGGCATCTGGCAGCAGAAGGTAGGAGTTTTCCGCCATTTTGGATGACGTCACAGGCACGGCCAGCGGCCTTGTTAATGTAACCCCTCCGCTCCCAGCCCACGACTGACAATTCCAACGACTCTATAACTATTTTAATAAAAAATTATTTTATAAAACAACAAATTAATTAATATTTATTAAAAACATAAATCTATAATAAATATGTGTATTTCCTAGACAATAAAACGTTTATTTGCGTGAGTACCTCCACTCGCTCGGCTACCATCCTGTTTTACGACCTCTTCTAGAGTGCCGGTCGCCAGTGTGTATATTTATTTACGAATTTAAAGATGTAATTTTCCATACACAAGAAGGCATATAAAAATTATTTTTTAAGAAACTTTAAATACTTCCGATCCAAATAATTTTTCACGAAATCAAACGTACAGTAGGCCGGACCCGCCTGCAGTCACACTTTTAACTGTCAATACTTTTGTAATTAAATATATGTATATATATATTTTTTTTTTAAAAACAGTTTTTAGTATTATTTGACAGTGCATTCTAGGTAGGGCCTTGTAAAAATTATGTGCGAATATTAATACTTATTTCCTGTCAAAAAAGAAAGTATTCAGCTCTGCGTTTTATGAAAATAAACCGCCAGGATGCGCGGGCAGGCTCGCGATGTGCTTGTCATAACAGGCCTACGTCTAGACACCACTAGGGGTAAACGAAGACGTCGAGTGTGGTCGACCCCGAGCCAAGTGCACAGTGAAATGACCTTGATCTCTACATCCCATGCGCACAAACCTGGAAGAATCGGGTTATAACCGACCGTATTCAAGGTCAGGGCCACAGGTGTTCGCCGCGAATTTCGCGGGGGAGAGGGGAGGGTGC
>NQII01004143.1:133936-220337 GCA_002778355.1 Clitarchus hookeri
AGTAGTCGTCGGGGCCGGCGAACCGAATGAGTTCGGGTTCATGAAGGTAGAGAGAGCCTTCGGAGGTGTAGAAGACCCTCGTCACCGTAAACACCTCGAGCCAGGCTATGGATATCTACAGCTACCTGGAGGATATGAAGGATCGGATGAAATGACAACTTGAGCAGAAAATCAAAAACCAGGGCACCATAAAATTTAATTTATTCTTGGAATGTAAAAGAGACATACAATTGGGCTTTTAAAACGAAGAATGTGCCATTATACAATGCTGATGATATTAAAAATGCTGTGTCTGGCAGCATCGAATAGATATGTCAAGAGGAGGAGTAGTACCAGGGGAAGGGAAGTGGCTGCATACACGCCTCTGGGAAACGCCTGCAGCTTCGTATTAACAAGCTGGATCCTCTCCATGTCTCTTCATACGTCAATTGGCTGCCGCCAAAAAAAAAAAAATAAGCATGGAATAATAAACCCACAAAACACCAGTGACCAAATGTGCTTCAAGTGGGCGATTGTGGTACGGTATGTTGAAGGTACAGATCCCCAACAAGTCGACCGCTACTATGAAGCCCTAGAAGACAAGTTTGATTTTACAGGCCTAGATTTATCCACTCCACTGTGTTTGAAGAGAACAAGCCTACTGTATCGGTAAACGTGTACTCGCTCACTCACGCAGAGAAGGTCGTGCCCGTAAGAGTTTTGAAAGAAGAAAAAGAAAATAATTTTGACCTGCTACTGCTGACGACTGAGGGAAATGCTCACTATAGCTACATCAAGAATTTTGAACGTTTGATGAGATCACAATTGACAGCCCACGGCGACAAGATCCATATATATACAAGCGGTGCTTCACATATTTTGACGATCGGCTACGAGTGAATTGTAAAACAGGCGAAGAAATGCTGGTGGAACACAGGAAATATTGTAGCCACCATGCCCCAGCAAGGATAGATATGTCACAGCACGAAAAAAGTTACAGAAGACCTGTGTTAAAATTTTAAAATGATCAAAATGGAGATAAATTGCTGATCGTCGTGTATGCTGACTTCGAGGTTTTGCTCAAACCAGTTTACACCTGCCAGCCGGACCCTGAAAAGTCGTACACATTTGCATACCAAAAACACGATGCCTACTGTTATTGTGTATATGTGGACCATAGTGTGATTCCAGCCAGCAATACTGCAAACCTACCAACTGAGCCCCAAATGTATACAGGTGAGGATGCATAAGAAAAATTTATAAAGGATATAGTCGAAATTGGATAGAAAGTCAAAGAAATATATGAAATATTTAAACCTTCAACTATTATATAATTTGACTGCCGACGAGTGCTGCTACTGCCCCGCGCCATTTACCGACGTGAACCCGCTAGTAATGGACCACTGTAACTTTTACAGGTAAATATATTGGCCGAGCCAAGAAGCTGGCTGCATTGTTCCCTAATTTGGCTTATGGTGAGAATTTTATTATCAAACAGCTAGGCTATGACGTTAAGGAAATCTTCATAATCCCGCACAAAGAGGAGAAGCTTATAACATTTTCGAAATCACTAGATGAGAGATTTAGTATTAAATTCATTGATACATTTAGATTTATGTCCAAAATCCTGGCCACCCTGGCCGGAAACCTACCAAGAAACGAATTGAAAAACACATATTAATTTTTTACACCAGATGAAATGGCACTGGTTACCCGCAAAAGAGTATTACCATATGACTTCATTACAGATTTGGCCAAGTTGAACGAACCACAACTCCCACCAAAGGAAAACATTTTCACTAGATTGCCAGACTCAAACATATCAGATGAATATTACCTGCATGCGATGAATTTATGGTACGAGTTTAATTGGAGAACACTTGGTGACTACTCTAAAGTTTATTTGAAGACAGATGTGCTCCTAGCTGACGTTTTTGAAGACTTCGGGAAACTGTGACTCAAAACTTATGGCCTAAACTATGTCTGCTACGTGAGGGTGCCAGGATTCTCGTTTGACACCTTGCCGAAACTTACCAAAGTTAATTTAGAATTATTCAAAGACTACAGCTCGTGTTTGTGTATTGAAAAGGGAATAAGGGAGGCGTGGTCCAGTGTGTCAAGTATCACTACATGGCAAACAATAAGTACATTTCATCCACATACGGTACCACCAAGAAACTGGCCTACCTCCAGTATGTAAATGCGAATAATTTATACGGGTGGGCAATGACTCTATCCCTACCCACACGTGATTTCCAGTAGGTTAGCACATACATTGGTGTCATGGGTGTGCTCAATGATAGCATCATAGGCTACATACTGGAGGTGGATATCGAGTATTCCGCAGCACTGCATGGAGCACACAAGGACCTGCCGTTTCTGCCAGTGAACAAATGTCCCCCTCGATCAAAGCAGAAGAAGCTTATAACTACTTTAGAAGAAAAGAAAAATTATATAATTTATTACAAAAATTTAAAACACGCACTGGAACATGGGCTGAAAATTAAAATAATACATAGGGCACTACAATTTGAACAGAAAGAATGGCTTAAACCATATATTGATCTTAATACAGAGAAACGACGGGCAGCAAACAAAAACAATTTCGAAAGACTTATGTAAACTAATGAACAATGTTACATTTGGAAAACTGATGGAAAACCAAATAATGAGACAGAACATGAAATAAGTATGAAGAAACGAAGAGCAAAACACCCTTTGCAATACCAACATTCAAAAATAGGACTATATATACAGAAAATTTATCTCTGGTGATGATTGAATAAGAATGTATTTTATTTGACAAACTAATGTATGCAGGATTTGCAGTACTAGACCTCTAGACCTCTCCAAGACCCTTATGTATAGATTTCATTATAATGTTATGGCAAAAAAAATATGAAGATGACTTTGAGCTGGCCTACATGGACACTGACAGTTTCATATATCATATAAGGACAAAAGATTTATATCAGGACCTGGCTAATGATATGCAGTTAATGACATATTTCGATACCAGTACCTACCCCCCTCCCCCAACCACTCTTCCATGCTACTCTCCAAACCATGCTAAAGTTCTTGGAAAATTTAAGGATGAATGAAGAGGGAATGTAATGCAGTAGTTATTGGGCCCAGGGCCAAAATGTATGCCTACATATGTAACAACAAGGCCACTAAAAAGCTTAAAGACATCCTGAAATGTGCTGTGAAGGATAAAATCACATTTGAAGATTATAGGAAGGTATTTATGAGACAACAACTTTTAAATGTTTCTGTCAACACAATCAGATCGAACAAGCACAATGTAAACTGAATAAACCAACACATTAGCTCTAACTCCGACTGATGACAAGAGGTAGATAATGGAAGATGGCATACGTACAATAAGGCATACGTACGCCTTATAGATATGATGATGGCGATATGTAAATATATCCCACCATCATTTGCAGCGTTACACTGTAGCCCATGCAAGAATATGCATATCTGGTCAGGTGTGCCATTAACGAATCATAATGGTAGCTGTAGCCCTTGCAAGATGATGTGTATCTTGTCAGGTGTGTCGTTGTACAAAGACATTGGCGACTGTTCATCCCAACAATCCACAATACCAGTTATTTTTCTCATCCATTTTCTTTTCATTGACATTGTTAAATTTTATAGTGGCACACTGTTACCTGTAAAAGCGGTATACTCATTCTGTCAGGTGTATCGTTGGCTTATCCAAGTCCTCTGGTTTTTTAATGTGCTATTGTTTTTACACAAGATTTTTTCCCTGGGTAGCTATACTTTTTGGCTAGGTATTTTCCCCTTCATTGGTATACTTTATTTGCGAGCTGCGTTGTATTCAAAAATTTTCGGTGTTGCACGCAAGGTTTATCTGCTTTGCGTTGATGTGGATTGAGTGGTAATTTTTGTACAAATCTTTTGCATCTTTTATTCACATAATTATTTACTAAACTTTTTGTGGGGTGTGTTGTTATCAAGAGTTTTTAGTGTTGTATGGAAGGTTCGTTTGCTTTGCTTTGATTTTTTCTCCACTGGTGAACTTTTTTGTGGGCAACTGTGTTGACTTCAAGATTTATCGACATTGCATGCAAGTTTCATCTGCCTTGCTTTGATTACTTTCCCCATTTATATTCTTTGTGGGCTCTGTTGTTTTCAAGATTTTTCGGCGTTGTGTGCGAGGGTCCTCTGCATCGCTTTGTTTTCTCGTGGGGCCACATATAATTTCATGACACATTGTGTAATCATTATATTTAAACATAGATATGGTACTTTGTTCGATATTATTTGACTAGTGACTTGTATTCGAGATTATTTCTATGCATCACACCGAGGTCACGAAAGGTTGACATTACATATTCTTCTCTGATAAAGAAAATTATTGCTGGAAAGGGGACTGGTAATGTATTTAATACATACCTTTCCCTGGGTGTAAGTGAATGAGGTCGGGATGTATAATAGGAGGCAGTTAATCGCCTCAGAGGTGTAAAATCTGAAGAGATTTCACTGCCCTCCTTACCATCAACAAAAAGTAATGTGACGTTGCAAAATAGACAATGTGATAGAGACTTTAAAACATCAAGCCCCTTTTCTTCCAATTTGATATGCTCGTCATTTTACTTAAACAATTTCGCTCAAATAGGATTTGAAACCTATGTTGGGCCTCCGACCCATAGATACTGTGGGGGGTTCAACGCTTATCCTTGCTGGGATTGTGAATGTAAAATGGTGGTTTTATCATACGCACATAAAGATCTTACTATTCCTTCTCTCCCTCTCTTCTCTCTTTCCTTTGCATATACTGTTTTCTTTTTTCTTTTGTGTTAGTTTGTCTGCTTTGTTTTAGTTGTTTTAGGTAAGTGGCCTTCCGTTCCGGCGTCGTAACCACACCTACGTAGTATGGTCACGCAGCATTGGAGGGAAAAAAAATATTTTTCGAAAAAAAGAAAGCACTATTAGTTAAATAGCTTATTATAATTTCTCCAAAAAAAATTTTAGCAAACATACTCATAGTCCCTGGTCCCAATGTCTGGGGGAAATGCACATGAGCATGCCTTATGGACAGAAATGGGGGGAGGGATCCCAAAATGAAAGAGGTCGACAACCCCCCTGCCCTCGCGAGGTGATTGTGGTATCGGCTCCCAAGAGATTGTAATGGACTTGCTCCAGATGGAGAAGAGAGATATCTAAACTGAATAGCATAAATTGCAGATATATATATACATATATATATATATAGTGTGATGTAAACGATATATTATTTAAATATTTTTTTTAATACACCTTTGGTTACATTTTTTATTTCTAACTAGTGAACCGGCCCGGCTTCGCCTGGGTACAATTGAGTTTTACAGTGATACACTAATTAATAAATAGGGGAAAAGACTGTTCATTTATGTGAAAACCGAATTATTAAATTATACTATGTTGGCATAGGTTGTTAACTGATTACGGCAACCCAAAAGGAGGGAAATATTTTTAATCCGATAGCCAAGAAGTAGGGTATTGTTTTTGGATTGTATCTGTTCAATTATCGCGCAGTTACCACATTTCTGCTTTTCCAGCGTCGATGTATCAAAATCAAAACGNAGTTACCACATTTCTGCTTTTCCAGCGTCGATGTATCAAAATCAAAACGTGTACATAGGTACTACTTTTTGCGCTTGGCTGAGGGATCTTAATCAATCACCAAAGTTAAGCAACGTTCCCAGCGGCACACATTTGGCTGGGTGACCGTTTAGTGGCATAACACCTGAGCGCTTCCGGGCTTCGGAGGGCACGTTAGATATTAGGTCCCAGTGGTTATCGATTGATAGCAGTCGTTAAGCCATTTCAGAGGTCTTTGGGCGGCCTGATAAACTCTGACACCAGAGGAAAAAAATATTTCAGTCACGTTCCCAGCTCTTGCAGAATAAGGTTTTGTTGTTATTTCACAGGACCCATACTATTTACCGGGATAAAAATTATTCTTTTTACTATCCAGGACCTAAAGTACCTACATACCAAATTTCATCAAATCCGTTCAACCGTTATGGAGCTGAGTTAGATCACGTTCCCAGCCGTTGCAGAATTATATTTTGTTGTTATTCCACAGAACCCGTACTATTTACCGGGATAAAAAGTATCTTATGTCGTATTTCAGGACCTAAAGTACCTACATACCAAATTTCATTCAAATCCGTTCAGCCGTTATGGAGCTGAGTGGTAACAAACATACACACAAACAGTCTGTCACATTTATAATGTTAGTAGGATATATATACTTTCCTTCACATTAAAAATTATTACAGCTGCAAAGCTGGTTATATAAAAATTTTAAAATGAATGGTTTTCCAAACTTATTTGAAAAGTAAAAAGTTAATATTTTTTTCAAATTTCGTAGAAGTAAAATTCTGTTGAAAATTTTGTAATATTAGGAATTCTTTAAATGTTAAGAGAAAATAAGTTAATCATATTGAAAATTCATTTTACAATTAATAATTTATTTAGGAGAAAGTAAATTAATCATATTATAAAAACAATTAATGGGATAAAATAAATAAAACATACAAATATTTTTTAAAAACTATTTATTTAGTAGACAGTCAATACACAACATATTGATAATTTTTTAAAAATAGTTGATAAAGTGGTCTACTTTATAATACTGTTACATGCATGGCTAATCAGTTTTCACTTTATGGTAAGAATCAGCTTCTTGCGTAGCTTCGCACAAGTCTCGGAATCATAGTGATGTCCATCGGTTCCCGATTGGTCATCCACCTCATCATAGTCACACTGCAGATATTTCACTTCTTTAACAGTTGACTCCATAACTTCGTCTCGCCAGTGGCGGGACCTCCGTCAACAGCAGGTCCGGTGGATCCAGCATATACAGCTCCAGGAATATATGCTGCTGGGCAGCGACAACGAGTATGTGCAGGTTTCTTTCCTGAGCTGGAGTTTGAACAATCCATGGTAGGTACTGGCATGAGCACCTGCCGCCGACGCTGTACTCTGTGGCATCTGGCAGTTTGGGTGGATGCATCCTTCTTGGACCTGGGACACTGGGAACAAACCGATGATTTATGCCACTCCTGGGACAGCTCCCCGGCATAGTCTGGTGCATGAGTAATAGCAGAAGTCTGGGCCGGAGCGATGATTTTGTCCACGGTGCAGGGAAGCTGCATTTGCGGCGTCATGTGTAACACGATGCAGGCCAATGATCCCGGACCATACATTTGAATTTGTGTTGGTTCGTAGACGATTGTAAAATGAGCGAAACGCCAATGCTGCATGCCGCTGCCACCGCAGGTCTCGGTGTGGGTGTGCATTTATCCATCTTCCGAGATAAAACTGTATTCAATGCTACTGTAGTCAGGCTTGGTGCTTGCATAAATGTTCCAAGGAAAGAACATTGGCATAATGACTTGTGGACCACTGCGCCGCGACTAAATTAGCACATATAGAAATTTTTCCCTCGTGTATAATATGGATCAGCTGATCTGGTGTACCATCACACAAAAAATTTAATTCTCTTAAATTTCGGGTGACTTCGTGTCTATTAGAAACTCATAGGTTTACGGTCCAAGAACGAAGCATACCCTTCGCACAGCTGCTGTGAGCTTCTCCATGCACATGTCCAGTCAGGTTCTGACCTGTCGCAGACATGCTGCTGCTGGTCGTTGTAAAGTTTCGTCAGCTTGCACAGCAAAGGACAGACATATTCGAACTGCCCTTAGATGATTTCAACTTCGCTTTTGCACATGTTGCTGAACCATTTTTTCTGCTCGGACCCCAACATGTAAACTGGTCCTTGCAGATACTGCATCAGCAAGTCGCGCAGCATGTTTCCCACTTGATGGTATGGAATCTTGCCTTTGTCCCATCCAGTCGGTGGTAGTACCTGGTCAGAAAGTCGTTCGTCTTGTTGCTTTGCTCGTTCTACAATTTACATGGATAAGGGGAGTGGAAGGAACGCTTGAGAACCTTACCATCGTCGTCGTAGTACACTACGATCTCTTTGAGCATGTAGCTATTGTGGCTCTGAAAGCCTTGCAGATTACAGTACATCATGATGCAAACTGAGGTGAAAAGCAATGACATATTTTTTATATATGCTTAGCTCACCATTTCACCAGCCCCGAAAAGCAGTTGTAGCTCACTACTCTGTCGTGCAAAATCAAACCGTATGCAACACTGTTCGTAGGAATGTTTCCTTGATAATAATTCCTATATGAAAATCCACCACAACATTTTTAACTCGCTTGTTTTGTTTGGATGTGTCGAAGACCAGTAATGGTGCAGTTTCAAGTAATCTTTCTGGTTTCAGGACGGGGTAAGACCCTTGTCCATAGTAGGTGGCTTTAAACTGAGTATACAGATACTACGGTAAAGAAAATCCTTCTTGGTCGAAGGTGGTGTTCAAATCCATCCCCGGATAGCTGCTCCTGTTCAACCACATTTTTAAGTTCTGGACATTGCAGTGGTCGAAGGTCTATTTGTCTGCCAAGATGTTGTGTTGCTTGTTCGTTTGAAATATCCAGGACGACGTAAATGGGTTTAATCATGCTTGCAGATGTCTTCACGACCCAGTGGTTTCGCGTGGCAGATGGAAAGGCAGGGCATGTAATCAAACTCCAGCTCCTGAAGGTTATGTCGATGATTTTTTTTTCCTTTCTTGGCATAGTTGAGTAGCTTCATACGTTCGCAGGTGCTCGGAGTCATGTGGGGAACGAACCACTCCATGTTGGTCAGGGTAACAGAGACATGCTGTGAGTTTTCTCCAGCTCCCAACACTGCATCGAGATGCGAGGTGGCTAGCATTATCACTAGTACTTGCTTGGCTGCTATTATTATCTTCTTATAATCTTTGGCGAAACCCAATAACATATATAGAAGCACGCTCACCTCGATCTTGCCTTCTGTGAAGATGGAAACTTTGTAGCTGTCTTCCATTCCCCAGCCTGCCATTTTTACTATGTCGAGATTGTTAGGCATAAACGAGAGGTAGTTTTTTTATGGTGGTGGTTATGCCCATATCTTATGTTTCGTCAATAGTAACACCGTTCATTTCGCACATTACTCACTCGAGAAGGTGGAGTATACCATTGCAAACGAACATGGTGGTCATGGGGTGTGTTCTGTCCTCTTTCATGAGCATACCTCGGATACACATGAATGATTGCGAAGGCAGTCTGTATTATCTTGATGCTGTATCGGGATTCGAACCTCATGCCCGAGGGTATAGGTGCTGGCCAGATATGGCTTTTAGTAATGCAGCTCAAACTTGTCGATTCTTTAATCGAATTCTGCCCACTGGGTCACGCTCAATATGTTGTCGTCTTCCATGCCTGTTCCTTTTTAACCCTAAACGATGTAAAAACTTCTCGTTGGCATGTGTCAACACGCTGGCGTCTCGAGCTCTTCTGGTCCTGGGTTTGGTGCTCACTCAACTTTATGCATGGTACACTTAGCGATATTAAATCCTATCGTTTCAGGTGCAGTAACAAAGTTATTTTTTCGTTTCTTAATATCTGCTTACCATCCTGATCGATGGTCGTCAGGATCACATTGTGTACGCTCTTCGAGATCACAGGAACAAAAATTATGCTTTTCGGAACTTCGACCAGTTTATAACCTGGTGGGGTCCTCTGTGCGAACTCGTGCAGCATATTGCTGGTTTTACCATTGATGAAACAGCCGATCGCCAAATTATAGTTTATGCATATCACATTCACTGGAAATATGTTCATTGGTTATGAGGGATTCGTGCATTTTACCAGTTTCGTAGATTCATATCTCGAACACCAGTATTGACCCTATAGTATCCAATTCGGTAAAATCGATATTGGTACTGCAAAATATTTCTGCCTTTAGCATCATTGGGTTACCCCATATTTTGAAAGTGGCGTCCAATGGTACGGATTTCTTGATGGAATTGGCGATGTCCTTCAGTTCGTATGCAGCATAGGGGATGCTGATTTCCGTCACGCCTCCTGCCACTATGTACCGGAATGCAGAATTCACATTTTCTTCTATGTTGGGTGTAGTTATAAGTTTGAAAAGCCGTATGTCCAACGACCCACTCACCTTCCAGCTCCAAAAGTGGGTAAAATGTCACCTTTCAGATCGGATGTCTTAGCACTTAGAATGATGGACACAGACATACTGAATGGGGAATATAGTATGTGCAAACACCTTTTATGTAAAAGGTAAACAAACAATTATTCGCCTACGATTTTTTTTAAATTCCACAGCACCAGAAAGAGAAGAGATAAGTGTCCACAGTTCGATGTGTTCGGCATCTGCTCCATCTCGTAGTTGTAATTCAGTTTGCAATTTTTAATGTACTAAAGCAGTTCGGATGGTGGATTCAAATTATTGAAACTATTGTGGTATGCTGCACATTTGCGATGTTTGACATAAGTGACCCAATGCGTACCAGGCCCGGCTGCTGTGTCCATGTTGATTACAGCACATTCGTCTTGTTTGGGTTTAGGGGGCAAAGCATCTCACATGAACACAAAGCGAAACTGAGGTATCTTCAGTTTGCATGCAAACAGTTCCAAATCCGTATTCACGAGTGGCAGTTTCGGTAGAGATTTCATTAGAGCCTCTTCCTCTTCCTGCTGCGATGCTTTTTCTTTCTCGCATTTCCTGTTCCTCCTTGGTAAGGCCGTCTTATATAAAGTCATTGGCTGTTTTTATTTTATCCATTGCGACAGCTTCTAGTTTACGGTTGTGGTGGAAGTTTCCCTCCAATTGCCTACATTCGTACGAGGGTCGTTTCACTGTGCTAACGATATTTGTTACGGCTCTGGCGATACTGCCCAGAACACTGATTGAAGGTGTAAAGTCAGGAAGGAATCCTCCCATCTTTTCTGCCCTCCCCTATTGGAACTTTGTCTCGCTTTCTTCGCCCTTATGTCTATCTTCACATTGGCTTTCAACGCATTTAAACGCTCCACAGGGCTATTTTGCACTGAGACGAGTGCGCGATATATTTCATCCACCCTATATGCTATTATCTTGTCTGCCTGGTGCCTGGCATGCAGCTCCTTGTGCTGGGAATAGGTGATATCGTGCCACTGGCACATCTCGCCCAGTGCATTGATACCCATATCGCAGTGTACTAGCCTTTTATCTAGCTTGGTTCCTGGCCCACAGAACCTGTATCCAGGAATATGCAGCTCTAAAGGTAGATTGTTGATCAGCATATCGACGATCCCCCTTCCAGATTTCATCTTTCTTCTACAAACTCATATACATCCAACTTTTATAAGTTTATGTTTCAATATCATGGATATAATCAAGCATGATGTTAGTCTTCCCATCAGTATCACGGAGGAAGATGTCGTAACCTCATGATGCACATCACAACATGCCATTGCCCAACACCGCGAGGGGATTGATATGCAGACCGTTGGGTTGTGGCAAGACATGGGTGCTGTTGAGTTTGCTTTAGGAACCGAATAGTCTAAGGTTTGATAACATGCACCTGTTCTCCAAATCCCTACACCAACCGAAAACTAGCATCTAGAATGAATACTACATCCTGCGGAAAAGCTGCGCCACCAAGCGAAGTATTGCCAAACTCACATTTATTTTCGATGTTGTGGCACGTGAGAAATAGACTTGAACCCAAGAGTTCTTTATAATGAGATAACATGCGCACATGGACTGTGTGTACCTGAGTCAAACTTATACGCCCATGCCAAAACAGTTACTATGCGATGATGTGAATTTTCTTGTGTTGTTTCGCATGGACGATACTAACTTGTGGAATGTGTATGACCATGTCAATATGGACATGACATTCGCAGAGTTTAAGGATATGTGTTCTTTGTACTGGAACAAGGCGTACTGCATATTTGTGTTTGATAAGGATTTGCTGGTACATAAGGGAAGGTACCTGCATGGCTTCAATCAGTTAATAGTTAGATGTCTACCATGACTCATGAAGCCATTTCCAAATTCGGATATGGTCTACGTTCCGAAGATGATAATGGGCACGGGTTCACAGAAGTTCGCCTCGCCGCTGTTTACAGCGGCTTGCCATTTTTTGTTCAAAAGTTCGAGAGTGTGCAAAATTAAGTAGTAAAGTATTTGGTGGCTCTCGACCAGCATAGAGGGGGCGTAGAGGCATGCATAATGGAGCTGATCAACGTGTCGAAGGTGCAGAGATGGGAAGAATTGAAGGCTTTTCAAACTATGTTAACATCCAAACTAGCTGCGAAAACCGATGTTGCAAGGTATAGCAAGAATATACTGGATGTGTGAATCGACCGACTGGATAGGATCGAAAATTCACTTTCATCAACTCAAGAGTGAATATGCATATATGCCTGTGTGGTTGTGTTTATTCCATTATATGAATGATTTGGACAGAACCGAACTGATGACTAAAGACTGGCTCTCGAGAATCGAAGGGAAAAGGTTTATAAGCCGATAACCAGCAATCTTGACGAACTTGGTCCACAACACTAGGAGGAAGCTTTGCCTCGACCAGATATCGTACAAGGTGGTTCGCATACGACATTGGTACGCACGAATGTATTACCTCAAGGACCAACATGGCGAACCAATTGTCGGAGTATTTTATGCAGAGAAGATCCATCCTACGAAGTTTCCAATGTTTATTTCATAAAAAAAGTGCTGAAACGATGTAATAGACGTGTGTACATGAGGTGACTCGGACACTCGAATCATGACGATTCCTGTGACAAAGAGAAAGATATTCTGAAATAGGAACTACTAATATTTTTAAGTGTTAGTATGCACATGAATGTTTTTTAAATAAAAACATGTTTTGCCTTAATAAACATTGATTTTATTCTTGACTGTCTTTATAGGCATTATTACGAGGTTGCAGATAGCTAGCTCTGTGAACAAATGCTAACACAACTCTTCTCATGCATGTTGACTTAGTTTATCTGTCACCGAGCACGTGTGAAAACGACTTGAAAGCATGCAGGCATACATGTAAGCGGTTACCTGATGTCATGCAGGTGCAGACCTCATGTTCACCCGACACTGTGCAGGTGAGAGAACGACTTTGAAGTACGTATGCATGCACGTGTGAAGTTACCTGACACCACACAGGTGCAGATGTGAGAAAACGACTTTGAAGCACGTGTGCAGTTACCTGAGACTGTGTAGGTGCAGAAATGTGAAAATACTAACATTGCACTCCCCCCACCCATTCCCATCGGCCCCCTCCCCTCTACGCAGTGAAATCTGCGGTGAACACCTGAGGCCCTGACCTAGGATACGGCCCATTATAACTGGATTCTCCCAGGTTTATTCTCATGGGATGCCGAGTTCAATGTAAGTTCATGTGCACTTGGCTCGGGGTCTACAACACTTGACGCCTTCGTTTCCCCTAGTGGGGTCTAGACGTAGGCCTGTTATGACAAGCACATCGCGAGCCTGCCCGTGCATCCTGGCGGTTTATTTTCATAAAACGCAGAGCCGAATACTTTCTTTTTTGACGGGAAATAAGTATTAATATTCGCACATCATTTTTACAAGGCCCTACCTAGAATGCACTGTCAAATAATACTAAAAACTGTTTTTTAAAAATATATGTATATATACATATATTTAATTACAAAAGTATTGACAGTTAAAAGTGTGACTGCAGGCGGGTCCGGCCTACTGTACGTTTGATTTCGTGAAAAATTATTTAGATCAGAAGTATTTAAAGTTTCTTGAAAAATAATTTTTATATACCTTCTTGTGTATGGAAAATTACATCTTTAAATTCGTAAATAAATATACACACTGGTGATCGGCACTCTAGAAGAGGTCGTAAAACAGGATGGTAGCCGAGCGAGTGGAGGTATAGGAAATACACATATTTATTATAGATTGATGTTTTTAATAAATATTTATTAAATTGTTGTTTTATAAAATAATTTTTTATTAAAATAGTTATTATGGTTACGTGTCGCTGGAATTGTCGGTCGTGGGCTGGGAGCGGCAAGAGGGAGATGAACAAGGCCGCGGGCCGCCCTGTTATGTCATCTAAGATAGCGGAAAACTCCTACCATCTACTGCCAGATGCCAGTTGCGCCAAAGTCGGCCATCCTATACCACTATTGCTGAATCCACGTGAACTTTTCTTTGCCACTATGACCACAGAATTATAATTTCTGCGGCAATTACGACATTCGCGCCATTTAGACATATTAGTTGAAACATCATAAAGTATCAGTAACAAGTGACAATTAGCAACACTTAATAACAATCAATCATTATTAGAAGCGGGAAAAGTTAGGTATGTCACATTTCTGGAAATGGCATTCCTACGTTGTTAGAATAAGTTTGTAGATAGGAGCCATGACCTCTGAAATTCTTCATACTTGTTCGTATCTAGCTCCATAATATAATATTTAAACATCATTAAATTTCCTTTTTTTTTTCCACACACACACATATATATGTATGTATATATCCTATATATCCGCATAGTAAAAAACTGAAGTTCTTTTATGTCCTTTTTTTAGTAGGTAGTACATAAATTCTAAGTAATTTGCATATTTATGGAGATGTTACTTGTATTAATGGAACGTTCTGTGAATTTTATGGAAAGTCTGATATTGAAAAAAAAAAACGCGTCTGTAATTTTACGGAGAGTTCTGAATAATTTTTACCGGCAATTTTCTATAAAACGACGGAACTTTTGAAATGCGTAGAATGTCTCTGACTAGTGGAGAAGATTGGAGAGGGTTGGGCGGCTGTTAACATCGCAGTCTTGAGAAGCGGTATGCAAGGGAACGCGCCGGAATGCAAGAGCGTGAAAAACTGGAGATCACCTAGAAAAACTCGCCGAACCAGCGGAATCGTCCGGTACGATCCCACGTGCGGAAATTCGGGAGTGGCCCCACCGATAATCGAGCCCGTTTGGCCCTGGTGGGAGGCGAGCCCTCTATAGCCGCTAACGTCGACCGCGGCGCCCTCGCTGGAAAGAGAAGTTATAGTCAATACGCGGTATCTTCACCCTTTTTGAATAAAACCTTTGGTAAATCACCCCGCGTATGGCGGCGTGTCTGTTGTTCCTAAATATGTCCTGTATCACATGCCTTTTATACTTCTGTTAACATAGAATTATCTTATTTTCGGTTGAATTGAACTTCAGCGTATATTCTTATCTCTAAATTATAATATTTCATTTATAATTACAATGAATTGAATCAGAGGGAAATAGGCAAGTTGATAGTGTCTATGAACTAGTTCTCATGCAGTATGTTATTAAAGTGAGTGCACACGAATGCGGTGCGATGTCCATTTTATGTAATTTTCCAGAAATAGTTAAGCTTTGTTTGCATGAAGCGGAGGAATATCGTGAAAATAGATGTTGAGCAGGGCATCAGAAGTGTTTAGAAGTGATCATGAATGGACCATAGCCACTGCTGTTTGCTGAGAACAGCGCGATGAGTGGGGCTCGCAGTCGGCACAGAGAAGCAGGCGAGCTACTGCTGGTGTATGCGGCAGCCGTGGGAAGCAGGGGCGTGGCCGGGCCGGGTCCGCCGAAGACATCGCCGCCAGAATACCAACCACGAGGTCTGCAGGGGCCGCGCCTGCACGTCCCCGGACAAGCGCTGTGCAGTTCCATCGCCGGTCACGCAGTTAGGCCACAGTCGTCTCTGAGAACTAGGTAGGCAGGGCTAACGTCTCGTCGACAGCGAGGTCATTACAGACGGAGCAAGTTGTTCAGAGACGTGGGAACGAACGAGCAACCGGCCATGTCCCGTATAGCCCATCCACGGCTACTTACAACTTTCCTGAAGTCGTGTTAAAGTTCTACTTTAAGGATATTCCTCCGTCTCATGTAAACAAAGCTTAACCGAGCCTAGAAAATTACTCCAAAGGGATAACACGTCGCATTAGTGCGCCCCAGTGTAATAACATATTTAAAATAATTATAAATAAATTATTATATTTTATACTTTAGATGAAATATAGTTAAATGGTTAATTTAACCAAACATTAAGACACTTTTATGTTATAAGTATAAAACGCTAGTGATACATGACATATTTAGAAAACAACCAACCACGTCATAAATAGGGTGATGTTTTCAAAAGTATTTAAAAAGTGTGGAGAAACCGTGAATAGACTATAGTAAGGAACCATCCCAGCATTCGCCGGAGTGATTTCGGGGAACCAGGGGAGCGATGCGCATTCACCTTTCCGCTTATCTGGAGCCTATTTATGTCGTGGGGAAAATAAGCAGGAAGAAAGTTTCCATGGCATCAAGTGTAGTCGTCACCTACCTACCAGAATATTGTCAACTCCGCTACGCCCGGCTACCGATACACACGAAATTGGGCTCTCAATAGGCAGCAAACAGAATGAGAGTCGCATCTCAGGATGGCCAGGCCGGAATTTGAACCCGCGACCTCCCGAATGCGAGTCCGAAGGTTTACCTCTGTGCCACCTCTACCGGTCATCTCTGGGAACTAGAGATCTCCGTATGACGTGGGAAGGTAACGAAGGCGCACGGCACATTTACATCTCCTCTTCTGCGCTCACTTTCGCACTGATGCCGGATCCTCGCCGTCTTCTGGCGCCATTAACTAGAGTTCATCTCACACTGTTTTTATTTCTTTATAACGCTCTGTCCCATATCATTTCACATTTTTAATAATATATAATTTGAATTTCGCACTGTCACGAGGCCTCCCGGTGCGTGGCTACTTAAATGTGCCCGCACGGTGCTTTTCATCGTGTCTCGGACCCAACAGAAAACTTTCGTGCACTTGATAGGTGGCGAATCCTATATATTTGTCTTAACACTTGTGTTGTTTGTAATTTAATTACAAATCACTACCTAATTTTATTTTTCCATTCATTTCCAGCGTTTTTCGTTGTTTTTTTACCCGACATTTGTCTCTTCCGTATTTGTTTTGTTCCAGCTCAACGTTCCTCTTCTGTCGTATCCGATTCTATATCACATGAAGAACCAGAAATCTAGGCTGCAATTGTGGCATCCAGTCTTTCTTTATATAAAAGTGTATATTGGTTGGGTGTAAACCCGCGTTTTTGTATATATATATATATATATATATAGTATGCAACATGTATGAATTGTAAATAATAAAATAAATCAAGCAGGAAGGGATCTTTGTTAGCTAAACGTGCACTGCGCTGTTTAAGCGTATATCAGTTCCTTGCCTTGGGGGTAATGCCAGATTTTAGCCCTGAGAGGCAACAGTAGTAGCCTGGGACGAAAATAATTTTCCTTTTTAATAAATATTGAAATGCTAGAGATATTTCACAGACATTACTGAAGAAAAATTGTATGGATATTAATATCTGATTTATCAGTTGCGTAGGCACATTTGCTTCTCAGTCGCACTCAAACATACTGCGTCAGAAAAAGCTGAACTAGTCTCAAGAAGTGTTACATAACACTGCTCTTTCTTGGTTATTCCAGATGATCTCCACAACAAGCTCGCCACGTCAGAAAGTAATTAAAATCAATATTTATGAGTATTTATCAGTGGTGTGCGATGTCCGGTGCGGATAACTAGACATGTGAGAATGCAAGTATTGCAACTGCGCTCTTTTGGTGTGTGTTGTTTCGAAGTTCAGATTTATGGTTATCCACTTAGAAGCATAAGATAGCTGGGCTTCCAGGACTCTTGCTAACTCGGCTCTCATTTATAAAATGAAAGGAAATCGCCGGTGATCTTGGAATCAAGCGTCGACCCGTAACTATTTATCTTTGGAGCCACAGTGATGTAGTGGTCAGACTACTTGCCTCCCACCCAGGTGAATCGGATTCTATTCCCGGCGGGGCGCCCCCAGATTTTCGCATTGGGAATCGTGCTGGACCTTGTCACTGGTTGGTGGATTTCCTCGGGATCTCCTGTTTCCCCCGCCCCTGCATTCTGGCACTTCTCCATCCTTACCTCGCTTCACCCCCACGGATTCTCAAGACTTCGATGTTAAGAGCCACCCGAATCTCTCGACTCCACTCAAAGTTTCCTTTCTGCCCGCGCGTCGTAGTTTCCGCAGACCTCGCTGTCTATGAGCAGGATCTTCAATTCCACCTCAAGCGTATTGTGAGCGGCGAACCAACCACAACAGTGAAAAAAACACGTTACTGTATGGAATTGAACCAAATTACATCTGAAATAATCCTAGTCCGTATTTATGATTGACGATGGCAAATGCACACACTTTTCAAGTACAGGCCAGCGAAACAGCCGCGTGTATTTCGAACTCCAGCTTCCCCTGGCAGCAAAGTAACTAAACCTCAGACTCCCAATCAACGCGTAGAAGAAAACTTCCAGATTCCAACCGAGCCAAATGGGCAATTATTCCACAGTTTGGCTAGGGAAATCAGGCATTCTCTGTACTGTACCTCACGCAGTCAATAGGCGAGTAAGTTTTCTAAGATGAAACAGAGACCATCCATCACGTCTATCTATTTCAGTTTGAATACGTATTCTTCTAGGGGGAGAAAGGCTAGAAATGGGAGAATGTGTTGGTAGTTGGGACGTCCTCGGCGTGTACGTGGAACGCACTCTGCCAGCCAGAACAATGGTGTAATCAGTGACGGAGGGAGAGTGGAGCCGTGAAGCGACAGACGCGCCAGCCCACCAGGAGTTGCAGCGGCAGACGTACAGCGCAGTAGTTCCTGGAAGAGAGGCCCGGGAGCTCCCTCGTTGTTATTCCCGGGTCCTTGCGGCCCCACATTGCGGGCCCACGTGCCTCGCTTGCAAATACCCGCGCCCGGCAAGGCCGTGGGGGTCGTTGCTACCGGCAACTCTTCTGGCATTCCTGCGGCGCGGCCCTCCCATGGGAACGAGCAACTGTCACCCAGCTACCCGCGGCGTGCGGATATCCAGGAACGAATGGGGTGGAGTGGAGAGGTTTGGACCGCACTTCACAGCAGACGATGGGGTGAAGCGAGGTGCAAGAATGCAAGGGTGGGGGAAACGGGAGAGCCCCGAGGAAACCCGCTGACCAGAGGCATCGTCCGGCACGATTCACACGAGTGAAAATCCGGAAATGACCCCGCCGGGAATATAATCCTTTTCGCCGTGGTGGTAGGAGAATGCTCTAGCCGTACCTACCGCGGCCCCGTCGATCAATGAACAAGTACGTCATGGGGTCTCGTTACACCGGCCTCCTTCCACGGCGATTCAGGTTTTGTTTGCGAGGATCCTGGCTCGGGTTGCTATGACCGGCGGGTTTTTTCGAGATACTCCTGTTTCCGTGACAATTTCGCTTCGTTGCTGCTTCCACCTAAGTGCCGACCTCCGCAGTGGAGTGGCTCAGAGCGGCAACTGTAGGTTTCATGAGTTTTGGGACCGAATCCCCAATACGGTGTCGACACAAATGCATTTTGAGCTATATGTATTAATGTTACATAGTTTGTAAGCCGCCGCCATAATTGGGGTTGTCACTGAGTGAGCTCTTCAACGCCTCTACGAAGGGAGTTAAATAGTGATGTGGCGGTGTTGTAATGTAATTCTGTGCGTGTGGTTAGGGAGGGGGCTGGAGTAATCCGGCTATGTCCACCACGTTTTCTACTTGCGGAAACCTGGGGTGACTCCGTCTGGAATCGAACCTAGTTCGTCACGGTTGGAGTTCTCAGACAACTACACCACCGCTCTGTCAAGGGAGAGTTAAAAAATTACTTTTAAAAACGCAATTTCTGATATCTCCCTTAACGTTGCGAGTACCTTATGGGTCAACTTCAGAAGCCATACTTCACGTGTAACTCCTGTCCTCCCATGGTAAAAGCGTGTATCCCCGACTGGCCGTACTCAGATCGTCATCTAATAAGAGCCTAAGACATTCACAGAGTATATAAATACATGAAGTGACCTGGCGATCCCCTTGGTTGGCTGCGAGAGGCCACGAGAACGAACGTTGTGTTTGACTGGCTACTGTAGCTGTAAAATGTTCCCTATTGGCTGGGCTAACGGCTGGCAAGTAGATCACTAGGCACTGATTAGCGATCAGCGTTATGACATTATGCTGGCCAATGACGCAATTTTTCTGGCGTGCGCAGCTGGAGTTTGCACTATATGCGGCTGTTTCATTCCTGGAGGCTCATTCTAAGTTATTCGTTAGTTTTTCGTATTCGTTAAGTTTCGAAATCTCTCGAAACGTACAAAATCTTCGAGAAAGGCAATTTCGTATTCTAATTCTTAATTAGTTTCAGCCCTCTGAGACTTCGGCGATGTTCGGGTTTTAGCTAACGAAAGCAATATGGCAAAACTATGCAAATGAACTTTAACGGTATTACGAGAGTTAGTTTATAAATTGTGAATACTTATGCTTGAAAATATTAATAAACCGAAGTAGTAAAGCTCTTTAAATATTTGATTTGCTTTTGGTGTGTTTTAAATATTAGTTTTAAATAAATAAATGACATATTCTTGGTAAAAAGGTATATTTCGTTCGCCAAGTGTGTCACATTTGCTGACGACATCGTATTATTTTCTAATTCGGTTGGATGTGTGATGTATTACACATACATTTGCTTTAATTTCGTATGCACTTTGTTGAAATATACTCGCATGTACGCCGGTAAGAGAGAGCAGACAGAACATTTGTTGTTACATGCACGATGATTTTTCTCAATGGCCATTTTGCTGTTTGGTTACAAGCTATTTACTATCATTCTGTTTCCTTTCTTATTTTTAATACCAAGATAATAAAATAAGCGATCGACAACAAAGTAGACGCTCTCGTGTTTCAAGTAGATTGTATTAATATCAATGTGATAAGAATTTTCACTCAATTATTTTCGAGAGAAAATAATTTTTTTGTAAACTACCAATTATTATTTACAGTTTAGCGCTACCTCTCAGTAAACTTACAAACTACATTGTTCAAAGGAAATTAAAAATAAATTAGTATATCAATTCTCGCATTTATTTATAAACAACTGTAGTAAAATAATAAATACCCCGATAATAGCCAGGCTACACTGCTGCTTACATAGTTAACCAATTAAAACATAAACATTATTATTTTCTTTCAAAGTCCCAAAAAACAACCTGTTAAACACACCAGCCAAGTTTTTATAATAAAACTCGGTAACAAAATCCCAAAGGGCTTCGTTACCGTTTCAAGTTTTTTTCCGAACATAGTGACGTCAAACGAACACTATAATGGGCTTATAATAGCTCCTTTCGTTAGTAAGCAAAAATTCGAGTTATAACGAATATTGTTGTCGACAGGAAACGAAACGAATAAGATAGAATAAGCCCCCTGTACTCGTTAAGTACATTTTGACACTCTCCTGCCACACGCTCATTAAACCAAAAAAAAATTGTACCCACGTGCAGCAATAGCACATTCATCCCGTTCTCAAAATATCGAAATATAGTGACTGCGAACTCTTGCATCATCGGGACTTGCAGCGCCACTTTAATTCTGTGTAACTTTCTTTTGTACGATAGATTCTGTGGAGTGTTGGAGTAAAGCCGCTTAAGAAAAGAACAAATCTTTGAGTTCAGAAACTGACTGCAGGTTGTATAGTGTCGGTGCATATTGGTTCGCTTGTAGAAACAACCGTTAAGGAAAAAGGAGTAAACTACACTGACAACGAGTTTTACTTTTTTATGTAACAGATATCATATTTTAGATGACGTCAAAGGTTTCATATATACTGTGGGTTGTAATACGTAAGAATTAACGTCATAAAGTCGTTATAAAGTCGTCATAAAGTGTAAGAACATTGCAAAAAGACCTACTTGCGTTACGGTGGTGTAACAAAACGTCTTTATTCAGTAATCAAGGACGTGATTATCATATCTATCATAACTATCGTAACTATAATAATTACCGTATATGTTAAAATGTAACAAGGTCCTTTTAACACTACAGCTTATTTGTTGTGATGGTCCCTAACCTCTGCTGGGAATCTCACGCCCGCTGAGAACGAAAGCATTATCTTAATTTCTTCTGGAGATGTGATTAGCTTTCTTTAAAATACATTTGTGTAAGGAAATTTTAAGTGTGTGACTGTTGAAATAGATAAAGGAATATAAATATTCAAAATATGTTGTCAACTGACATTTAATGCAAATAAATGCCACATATTTCCCCTTTGACATTTTATGTAAAGATTAGTCAGTGTATTGACAAAATTTAGTCCAAGAAAGTTAAACATTATATTTAAATATATCATAAGGATTTAGAACCAAAATAAGTTATTATAGAATTATAAGATTATCAGAAATATGTTATGTGTGGAAACATCTTCTCTCGCTCCTCTGTTTCAAAATTCAAACGGTCATTGGCTCTTCGATAAATAAAACTTACACTCAGGAAAAATACAGCCGTAGGAGCCATAATTGTTGTGTCTCACTCTTAAGGGTTCTCCGTAGTTGAGGACGGCTGGGTGCTTGAGGTGTCGGGATGGCGCCACAACAAAATATCCGAACTTGGTAATCCGCGCGGTGCACTACAAAGGCAGCGACAGGTCTACATAGCCTCTCTCCACCACGGCGATTCGACACTCAGCGAGTAGTGCTTCAGCACCTGTCATCCCTGAATCCAAACGAATTGGGCTACGCCGGGGACCATCCCACTCTTCCCGCACCACAAACACGAGTGAGTTACGGGTATAGTCTGTTCACGGTATAGTGAGCACTTTTTAAGGCCCTTCCAACATGTATTTATCACTAATAAATATGTTATATTGCGGCATCAGACATTAACATTTGAGCGTGGTAAAATCATACACCGTATTTATTAGTCACATGGGAATATTCATATTAAAAAGTGGCAGAAAGAAAAAATATTGGTTGAAAGGAAAAATTGAGAAGGGCCTTAAAAAGAGAGCTTATTTTACCGTGAATAGCCTATATCTGCAGTGTTGGACTGTACCTACCCTGGTCCATTAGGCGGGGTGTTGTACAATCTGTTGCTCAGGCTGTTGGGCCACATGACTCAAATCTCCAATCTCAATGTGAAGAAATTCATTGAAATGGTAAAGGAGCTGTGGGGAACATCCACTAGTGGCATGGAACCTTAGACAGTGCCACAGGCGATCAGTTGGATAGTGTTTCGGACGGACCGCGTGTACATCCGAGTGTGACGGTCTCGGAGGATGTGGGAGGACAGCGGACGGTGCGTTGGGGCTTGCAACTTGTCAACTGTAGCATTAGCAGAATGCTCTTGTTCGGTGATTGAGCCTAGTTCAATCCTTGGCCTTGAGGGGCCCCCGACGCAGTGTTATACTGTACCCTACAGGAAGTCAGGTACATTACATACCATTTGAAGGAGGCCCGGGAACTATGAGTACCGTTTCGTGTTAGTGAAAGGACAGTTGTCAAATGTGTTGCTGGTTACGTCTAGTACCATCCTAAAGATCGTTTACTTATATGGCAATACCCAGCATTACTAACTGCTGTTGTTCCGTTTGTGATTTAATAGGCTTATGTATATATATATATATATATACACTTTCTATGCCAGAGCACACGAACATATAGATTCTGCAAAATAACCACTCAAGAACTATTTGTATTGTTTCCTCTACAGCTAGAAGTTATATGTTGCTGCCCTGAAACCCTGTTAGATAATTCGTGTGTTGTCACGTCTTCGCAAATATTTTTCAGGGTAGGTCAAATAAATATAATGAGATCAAAAAAATTCTCCCTCGCGNATGGCAATACCCAGCATTACTAACTGCTGTTGTTCCGTTTGTGATTTAATAGGCTTATGTATATATATATATATACACTTTCTATGCCAGAGCACACGAACATATAGATTCTGCAAAATAACCACTCAAGAACTATTTGTATTGTTTCCTCTACAGCTAGAAGTTATATGTTGCTGCCCTGAAACCCTGTTAGATAATTCGTCTGTTGTCACGTCTTCGCAAATATTTTTCAGGGTAGGTCAAATAAATATAATGAGATCAAAAAAATTCTCCCTCGCGNTGTTGTCACGTCTTCGCAAATATTTTTCAGGGTAGGTCAAATAAATATAATGAGATCAAAAAAATTCTCCCTCGCGTAACATACATAAAACTATGAAACTACGAGAACGAAGGATTTTGTGGTTTGCTTAGAGTGCACATTGTTTAATAATTCCCACAGCGGTAAACGCGAGTGTGTTGCCATCTCCCTCTACCTCAGTGCTATACTACGAGCAAATTACACTGAAGCAAATATATCTTCTAGCACGCCAAGAGAAGAAAAATTATTACATAAGCTCGCATTGCAGCTTGCAAAGAAAATGTATTGTAGAAGTACAGTAAACACAGAGATACATTAAAATTCTACGGAAAGGAAAGTGTTAGTCTTGCTTGCACTATTAACATTCTACTTAACTAATAACGTTACGACGTATTGTCTACGGTAAAATGAAAGGAACCACGTTAATTAGAGAAGGCTATGTTTTCAACGGCATTTAGCGTAAACACTGTGTAAAACAATTGCTCAGCGTGGGTTTTCTGATCTTAATTGTTTTCAAATGAAATTGTTTTATTTAAAGAAATCTTGCAATATATCCGTAATTATCTACTTAACTCTGTAATTAAACTTGTGCAGGCGGTACCATTAACGCGTAAACTGGAACTGTGATGGCATCTGGCATAATTGGATACTTAATTTGAGAAACAAAACCAGTCATATTTTTCATCGCAGCATTTGTTGTCGCTCATGCGCAGTAGGTTCATTACCACCACTGCTTGTTCTCTTTCTAAAAGAAACAAAATTCTTGTTATCGCCCTGTCTGTGAAAACAACAGACACGGCAGACGGCCACCGTACGTTGAAGTGAAATACTACGGACCTACTCGATAATTTTCAATTTTTAAAGCCGACCTCCCGTGGCACTGTCGGTTGGTGCGCCGCTGGCCTGGGGTGCGGGATGTTCTGAGTTAGATCCTAGGTTAGGCATGGGTGTTAGTTTATGTTAGGTCATAAGTAAGTTCATAAACCGTCCCCTGATAAGCCATCTAGGAACGTTATTAAGCACTTTCCAATCCAATCTAATCAATTGTGAAAATGATTTGGGCACTTTGCCGTATGTACATTCTCTTGGAATGCAACCGCCAACATCAAAATTTTAATGTTGTCATTAAACCTTTTCTGAAGCCCTGCGTATGATCTACTTTCGGAGTAATCAACACTTATCCCTCCGTCACATAAAAAATCTATTGAAATATCACACCAGGGAAACATCAACTAATTATATCTGTACGCTGGACATATATTAAGAAATAAATACTTTTATAAATGATCAACCTCGCGTTCCTGAAAGAGTAAATACGACAGTATCTTTCTTTTAAAATAATCCAAAAACATTAATTTAATATTTTACATAAAAAGTGTATATTACCAGCAGTTACTAACATACCTTTTTTTCTCGGTTCTCAATTCATATTGATTTGAAATAACTAATTAGGGAACTTAATTTTCACTAAAATAATTCCATGCAACCTACGTGCATACCTGCAGTTTTTTTAGTGCCAACCATGTGTCGTTGTCAGCAAACGTTATGATTTTTGTCTGGGCCAATCATAATAGTGGTATCCATGGTCTATGTTTCTCAAGCACGCTCCATTGACGGATAGCATTTAAAACCATCCAATCGTGAAAGTGTATATGGGTTAAAATGTTTTGAAAACTAGGCAATAACGCTTTTTGCAAAAATCGAGTGTAAGTAATTATAATTTATAGACAAATTTAAGTGAAAGTTTCATTTAACAAAGAAGGTACGTAAACAGAAGTAGAGAAGGTTTGTGTTATTTACCTAATTCATTTCAGAAATAATCGAACATGTTATACCTACCTGAAATGCTTTTCTATACGCTTTATTCAGGAGGTATGATTATACCATAAACAGAATATACAGCGTGTGCCAGGCTTAACACTGCATTATCTCAAATAACGTACCTAGGTGAGGTGCAACTTGCGTTAGAGCACGCCAGGCTGCGTGCTTGTCGTCGCCGGTGTGACGCGTACGCGCTTGGCGGCTAACATGGATCCGTCGGCCGCCAGGATGGGATCGCTTAGCACCGGGAACAAGCTGCAGTAGAAGTGAATTTTCCTCGCTGGTTCGTGAGCTCTCCCGAAGAAGCACCCCCGAGTTTCACCGAGCGAACCTGCAGTGTTGAAATCACGTGGTTACGGCGCATGCGCAAAGCACCTAATTGAATGCTATAAATAGTAGCGGAAAATGTGAGGCAAAGAGCACATGCCAGCTGCCACCATGTTCCGACACTGTAATGCTTATTCCTACAACAGTTTCAGTACCACGAGACTGACAGTAAATTTAGAATAATGTCTAGTTAAGGCGCCCGTCTACCTGGAGCGCGAACTGCGTTGCAAAGTGTTTGTAATACACGTTTTTAAAACGAACTATTTCCGTGCGCTCAGTATGTTTGCACACGAAAAGAAATGACACTTGTGACTAAGGTGTAATATGACTTTCAACAGTTCGCACTTATTACAAACACTATTTTCAAGCTTTTCGACATGGCCGAAAACGACATTTTCACACTCCTGAAACTTAAAATATCCTGTTTGGATTTCAACAAAAAAAAAAATATGACGCCTTACATTGAAATTTACTACAGACTTCCCACCAATAAAGTGACAAGGTCGCCGCTTAAAGTCCCATATGTACACTCAGAACGACAAGTACAGAGCACGCCAGTGCTTGCGCATAGCGGCGATGGAGCACTTTATGCGGGTGGCAGTGTCGCCCTTATCGCTCCTGCGCTTCTCGGCCTCAAACGTGGAGAACAAATTCAGCTAGATCTCCCCCTTAATTAGGTGCTTTGTTATGCTAGTACACCATTTTGATTAGGTTGTAACGCATATAGAATGCAATCCAGTTACATAAAATGGTACATTTTTTTCGGTAAGGCTTTGGTTTGTTGTAAAATGTATTCAAACTAATGGCAGATCACTGTTGAAAGAAGCGAATTTAACCGGTTTTTTTTTAATGCTCGATTCAATGTTGGGTATATACGCATAAGACGAAAAAACAATTTATTTCAAGCACTTTGTTTTAAAACTCAGACATTCCACCTCCTCCTAGGTCCCTTAATTTTCAGCATGGTATTCTAACGTAACCAAACTTAACACCGGAAAGTTAAAAATAATTAAAAGAAACAAGCCCTCTCAACATAGCACACGGGATACCTGTCAATGTCGTGCCATAAATCTAAGATTTGTTGAAAATGTTTCAAATTTTTATTTTTATAATACAATTTTTCCTTGTTTGTTTACAGCTTATTATTTACAGCCTTTGAGTAACTTATCCAGGCCCTTCCCCCAAATTTCTTATTTTATGGTGTATTATGGGGAAACAGCTACAAAGTTTTTCGTTTGCATGAAACAGTTTGGCATTATTGGGTAAGATGCTCAGATTCAATTATGAATCGCATGATAGTATTCCGGTAGCGCACGGAAACATTACATTTACTAGCTGTTACTTTTGCATCAGTTATCAATTAAATAAAACGTGTAAGCTTTTAGTCCCCCATCTATCCCATAAACTATACCTGATAGAATCTAGATGACTGCAAACAAGTCGAAGTAGTTCCTTTGCATACCGCTGGCAACTAACTGATTACACAACGGACTAAAGATGAGGTAGACCAATCTCGCTGGCTGCATACAACCAATGTCCGTGTCCCAACACTGAACTGCTTTACTGCCAATACGACTAGCAAAAACGGCGTGGATTGGATTTCAGGTTAGAGTACTGTTCAGTAAAAATAGTGCTTTTCGATTTTTTATTCTTCCTCTAACAAATTTGTAATGCAGTTTGATTTAATTTTAATTGGTCAGAAGTATTTTATTAAAATAATAATGCTTGTCATTTAAAAATGAAGATATAAACAAAGACGTTTATCATTGCTGATCATGTGACTTTGACAGCTGTGTTGCTTTAGGGTAGGTCAATGTTGACTACATACGCAGAGGACGAATAATCGGTCTACCTTATCTTTAGTCTATGGATTACACAGCGCGTGCAACCTATTTACCCGTCTGCGGCAGAAAGATGAGGCAGACCGATTTTCTTCTTCTTCTTCTTCGCTTACATCCCTAGCATTGACTCAATAACAAATAAAATAACAGCCAAAATTGCGATTTTCAAACAATAATTCCCCGTTTTCTACTTTTGGTTTTAAAATAAACCCCCGTTTAACGAAGGGAGGAGAAATACCATTTGCGCCTAGGCTGTTCTCGGTAAAGTAAGCCCTTTTTAAGTTCGTTCTTTAAAGGTCCTTTTAGCACTTTGTANTAGCGGAAAATGTGAGGCAAAGAGCACATGCCAGCTGCCACCATGTTCCGACACTGTAATGCTTATTCCTACAACCGTTTCAGTACCACGAGGCAGACAGTAAATTTAGAATAATGTCTAGTTAAGGCGCCCGTCTACCTGGAGCGCGAACTGCGTTGCAAAGTGTTTGTAATACACGTTTTTAAAACGAACTATTTCCGTGCGCACAGTATGTTTGCACACGAAAAGAAATGACACTTGTGACTAAGGTGTAATATGACTTTCAACAGTTCGCACCTTTTACAAACACTATTTTCAAGCTTTTCGACATGGCCGAAAACGACATTTTCACACTCCTGAAACTTAAAATATCCTGTTTGGATTTCAACAAAAAAAAAATATGATGCCTTACATTGAAATTTACTACAGACTTCCCACCAATAAAGTGACAAGGTCGCCGCTTAAAGTCCCATATGTACACTCAGAACGACAAGTACAGAGCACGCCAGTGCTTGCGCATAGCGGCGATGGAGCACTTTATGCGGGTGGCAGTGTCGCCCTTATCGCTCCTGCGCTTCTCGGCCTCAAACGTGGAGAACAAATTCAGCTAGATCTCCCCCTTAATTAGGTGCTTTGTTATGCTAGTACACCATTTTGATTAGGTTGTAACGCATATAGAATGCAATCCAGTTACATAAAATGGTACATTTTTTTCGGTAAGGCTTTGGTTTGTTGTAAAATCTATTCAAACTAATGGCAGATCACTGTTGAAACAAGCGAATTTAACCGGTTTTTTTTAAATGCTCGATTCAATGTTGGGTATATACGCATAAGACGAAAAAACAATTTATTTCAAGCACTTTGTTTTAAAACTCAGACATTCCACCTCCTCCTAGGTCCCTTAATTTTCAGCATGGTATTCTAACGTAACCAAACTTAACACCAGAAAGTTAAAAATAATTAAATGAAACAAGCCCTCTCAACATAGCACACGGGATACCAGTCAATGTCGTGCCATAAATCTAAGATTTGTTGAAAATGTTTCAAATTTTTATTTTTATAGTACAATTTTTCCTTGTTTGTTTACAGCTTATTATTTACAGCCTTTGAGTAACTTATCCAGGCCCTTCCCCCAAATTTCTTATTTTATGGTGTATTATGGGGAAACAGCTACAAAGTTTTTCGTTTGCATGAAACAGTTTGGCATTATTGGGTAAGATGCTCAGATTCAATTATGAATCGCATGATAGTATTCCGGTAGCGCACGGAAACATTACATATACTAGCTGTTACTTTTGCATCAGTTATCAATTAAATAAAACGTGTAAGCTTTTAGTCCCCCATCTATCGCATAAACTATACCTGATAGAATCTAGATGACTGCAAACAAGTCGAAGTAGTTCCTTTGCATACCGCTGGCAACAAACTGATTACACAACGGACTAAAGATGAGGTAGACCGATCTCGCTGGCTGCATACAACCAATGTCCGTGTCCCAACACTGAACTGCTTTACTGCCAATACGACTAGCAAAAACGGCGTGGATTGGATTTCAGGTTAGAGTACTGTTTAGTAAAAATAGTGCTTTTAGATTTTTTATTCTTCCTCTAACAAATTTGTAATGCAGTTTGATTTAATTTTAATTGGTCAGAAGTATTTTATTAAAATAATAATGCTTGTCATTTAAAAATGAAGATATAAACAAAGACGTTTATCATTGCTGATCATGTGACTTTGACAGCTGTGTTGCTTTAGGGTAGGTCAATGTTGACTACATACGCAGAGGACGAATAATCGGTCTACCTTATCTTTAGTCTATGGATTACACAGGCTGAATTTCACAGATGTAACAGTTACTACTAGTGTATTTGCTACTACGAGACACTGGTTCCTAGCTCGTGCAACCTATTTACCCGTCTGCGGCAGAAAGATGAGGCAGACCGATTTTCTTCTTCTTCTTCTTCGCTTACATCCCTAGCATTGACTCAATAACAAACAAAATAACAGCCAAAATTGCGATTTTCAAACAATAATGCCCCGTTTTCTACTTTTGGTTTTAAAATAAACCCCCGTTTAACGAAGGGAGGAGAAATACCATTTGCGCCTAGGCTGTTCTCGGTAAAGTAAGCCCTTTTTAAGTTCGTTCTTTAAAGGTCCTTTTAGCACTTTGTATCCTTTCGTCAGTTCTTCATATAAAAAATTGTTAAGTGACGAAAAAACCCAGTGTATACATTTTACAGCAGTAGAAGGATTATGCCGATTTTGGCGCTTGGGGATCTGGTATCGCAGCTCGGAGCTGTTCATTCTTTGTCATTCCGGCAGGCCGTTGGTCATTTACCCCTAGAAATTTTCCTTTTTTTTTCCTTCAAAATCGACTTTATTTTCCTCCAATTTCTCTTTTTCCCCTCAAAATTTTCCTTTTCCCATCGAAATATACGTTTATTCCCTAAACGAATTCCGAGTTTTCCTAAAAAAAAAAGCACCGAGCCTCCCTCTGCAAAAACAGAACCGCAGAAAGGCAATTTTCAGCAACTTCGGGGTGATTAGGGAGGCTCACTTCTGGAGGGCCGAGCAATGGCAGCCATAATGGCTTTACATTCATAGGTTATGCCAAATCAATACAAGTTTTCAGGGTCTGGACTCAGACCTAACTATCAGCCATCTTAGCCGCCATATTGTATGCATGTGACCATGACCTCAACCCCGTGACATTAAATGACCTTAATCCCCAAAAATTCATTAAAAAATTCCGAGACAATCAAAAATAAACCCCTAATATTTATAAAAATTTTAAATTAAAATTTTTTTATGTTCGGTCTTAGAGGTGACGAGGGACTGGAACCTACCAGCCACCATGTTTTGACGTCACCCAACCACCATGTTGAACACATATGACCTTGACCAATGACCTTGACACTATAAATATGGCCTTGTATGACCTTAAAAACAAAAAAAAATTGTAAAAATTGAATAAATTTATAAAAGTCAGCAAGAATACATTACTGACTTTAACGTATTCACGGTAACTTCAAGATTTTCTGAAGCCCTGCTAAAGACCTACTTTCAGGGCCCAAATATGTATCCTACCGCATTATGTAAACAAAACATTGCCATGTGACACCTGTCAAACGTTTTGTAAACAAAAACAGTGCCATGTGGGAACTCTCAAATATTTTGTAAACAAACAGTGCCATGTGGGAACTCTCAAATATTTTGTTAACAGTGTCCATGTGGGAACTACCAACATTTATTTTTGAAGAGAAACAATGCCATGTAATCTTAACTGTCATATACTTCAATAAAATTCTCCAAATGTCTAAAAAATGGTAATCAATTTAGCAAAATATTGTATTACATACAAAAAAGTAGATTGAAGTATATATCGGAACTGTTAATTATATAATTTAATTAAAGTTTACTTATTGTATTAAGATTTGTTTACATATTTGGTGTAAGGAATAAGTTAAATTTTACATAATAAACTTTTGGAAGTAGCACTCAGGTTAAATATTCCACTGTGATAAATGGTACCGTATTTTATTACATATAAGTCGCACATTTTATTAAAAAAATTTTATTGATAACTCGGGGTGCGACTTATAAGTGAGAAAAATTCCTCCAGCCCCGCACTAACGTTTCATTTACTACGAATTCACAGCCCGCGGCTCGATTTCCAAACTCTTCAGCGAACAAAATCACTTTCATTTTGAAACCTGTGGTGTAGGTACATCTCTTTTCCGTCAAGAAACTGTCGCACTTCTTCATTGCCACAATATCAAAACAACACTACGTGCGGCGCAAAGACTATATAAGAGAAAGACGTGTAAGCCAACGCTACTGTGCTGTTATCTCTTGCGCTCCACAAAAAGCTTTTGAAAATAATCGATTATCAGTTATTGACCTAAAATCGATTCCTTTTCATTCTTTTAAAATATTTTTTTTCAGTTAAGGATTGGGAAGGGAATTATGTAACGGAAATATTCAAATACCTTTCTATATTTTGCACGTTTATTTGATAAACTGCAGAAATAACAACGCTAATACTAAAATTACATTTTAACCTAGAATTATCTTATAAGTAGAAAGAATGTGTTACGTTAGTTTTATAACCACAATTCAGCGTCTCCAATATGGCGTGGTTATACTTCTGAAAAAAACGTGCCCAAACGAACAAGATGGAGTGTACGAGTCCGCTGGACAACAACTGAAATTTATTTAATTTCAATTAATAACGGTGAAATCTTTACCCATGAGTGCTACGTAAAAATGTAAATATATAGTTTAGCAATATTAACTTTACAATTACGGCATTAAATTGATATATATTATTATTTAACCCACGAACTATTTATTTTCAGCTATAACCAACATGTCCCTTTAAAATCCGTTGTTAATTCGTACGGACTTTTAACAAATTATTATAATTTATTGAAAAACTATACTTAAAACTTAAAAAAACCAATTTATATAGTGATTCAGTGCTAAAAGCGAGACAAAACCTTTTTCCATATATATTTTTTTATATCCAATTGAACATGTAACTCCTAGGGTGATTTTTCAAAGGTTCTTTTCAAAAGTATCGAAGATACCGTGAATGGATTATACCACCTACATCTCGTATCCAGGTGGCCTTGGCCCTATAACAATGACATTGAAAACAAAAACAACAGAAAAAAGGTAAAAATTAAAAAAAATTCATAAAAGTCAGAATGCATATTACATTACAGACTACTACCGCCATCTTGGATCCAGGTGACCTTGGCATTAACCTTAACCTGGTACATTTAAAAATTATTTAAATTATTGTTTAAAAATGTATTAAATCTTACATTTCCGGAGATTCCCCCAGTACCATTTCCAGGAGACGACTGACCCTTCTCCAACCAATCACATTGTCATAACCCTTCCCTCCCCTAGCAATGTTTGTCATTGGTTAATTAGTCGGTAGGCCTCCAACCCCCTACTCATACGTATTAAATCGAATACACTCCACCAGCCATATTATTTTTTCCTTAGTCATTTGTTTACTTTTTATCACCTAGGTATCACTTAAGTATTAATTTTCGATTTATTCACCAGGCGAGCTATCGATTTATTCACCAGGCGAGCTATCGATTTAGACACCAGTTGGCAGCCATATTTGTTTACATTTATTTAAAAGTATAGGTGTTGTCTGCGTCTGACATATTGGATTCTATTTCTATCACCTAAGTGGTGCTAATTTATCGATTTAGACACCAAGCGAGCTGACGAAACAAACATTCTCTTATGCTCTATCATTCCATGTTCTCCATCTTTGATTTAGTTTTTTTCTTATTTACCTTCCTTTCATTCTCTGCCATTCCTTCTTAATTTTGTCACCACGATTAAGTCACATGTGCTACACCCACCATCTTACATTTTATTCATGCTCTGTCATTCCACTCCGATTGAGCAGCCCGCTGATTACTCGGTCTCCTCTAACCACCATCTTGGGTTACATAACTTCCGCAATCTTTGATTATCCCATATGGTTTTATCCTTTAACTTTCGAAATCTTACATTTAGTTTGACATTTTCTAGGAAAATAACAGGTGTATTAGAGCAACACCAGTCGTGCAGAAATTTATATAGGACCTCTCTCCGCCATATACCGCACTGAAGCAGGCCTGACCATGCCCGGCTCAACCTTCGCCCTCCCCTTAAAGTCTCTGGGTCAAATTTATACCACTTCAACAGCCTGTTTCCATGTCTGTTGCGTCCAACCTGCTTAAAATGTATTATAATGCCAATCCATTTTCAGTTTCTGTACAGTTAATTTTAATATTATACCTTAAATACCTTATGGATGATTGTGCCTACACGGAAAATAATGAAATACTAACTATGAAATCATAATTTGACACATTATTTCATTAATTTATTTATCATGACCACTTACAGTACCATTACGTAGTGACAGATCTGAAAACTAAGGCTATCATATTCTCTATATCGGGGAAGTAGGTAAAACAACACCAGTGAGAAATAAAACATTTAATTATTGAAATTATATATATATATATATATACTTTAGACAACAATCATAACAAAACAGAATCTTTATAGTTTCCATGCATTCATGTAATGTATTTATAGCAGCATGCTCGCTTTTCAAGTAGTGAATATAATCTGATTTTATGCATCTCAAGAGAGTTTACGCTAGCAATCGTCCAACCAGAACCCTTGGCCATATACTCTTCTTCTTTGTGACATAGTTTTTTTAATTTAAAGCCTTTACAGTATCTGGAGTGCTATCATCTTTGTACAATCTATATTCGCAGTCATAAATGCCCTTAGGCTAATGACTTATTTAAAGGTTGTGGCTTTTAGTAGGTATACTCCAGCCAAACATTATACTTTACAGGACCTTCTTCAACTTCTTATGTTAATCGATTGATTATCCTTTGCTTAATGTGGTAAAGGTGTGTAATGTGTTTTTTGTACCAACAAAGTTATTTTCAATCACATAATCTTCTAAAGTTCCATTGAATGCTAATTGTTTAAGGTAGAATCCATTCTATGTGGTTTCGCCAGCAGCGAGTACAGATCGTTTCTTAGCTGCAGAAACCTTACCTTTACAGTTCTTATTGTGTCTGTTTAGGGTATCACCGCGTTTTAACATATGTTTGCACTTGTCACGTCGTTGCATGGCACAGGAAGGACCCTTCGCACAAGTAGTTTTTTCATGCTTCTTCGCACTTTGGCTGTAGACAAATATCTTGTCACAGTAACAGCAACGAAGCCTTGACGTAGTCATCGATGGTAACACTGCGGTAGGTGATCTATCCGAAGAAGTCGATGGTGCAGCCGACGCCATGCCTGAAGGAGTCGAATGTTCTGTTAGCGGCATGCCTGAAGAAGTCGATGGCGACACTGCTGTAGGTTTTGTTGCTGGACCCGCAACATTTGTCACCATACTATTTTATACGTTCTTAAACAAGCTGAGACGATGTATCTTTCCCATCAGCTGCTGTCAAAATAAGCCTCTCAGCTGAACCCGCGAAATTTCCGGGTCTTTAACACTGACCTATTGCTGGTTTTTTTTTGTGGCAGAATTTTGGATTTCTGTGAAGTTTTCAACCCCACTACTCCTTTATAATGGATTAAAGTTAGNAGCGGCATGCCTGAAGAAGTCGATGGCGACACTGCTGTAGGTTTTGTTGCTGGACCCGCAACATTTGTCACCATAATATTTTATACGTTCTTAAACAAGCTGAGACGATGTATCTTTCCCATCAGCTGCTGTCAAAATAAGCCTCTCAGCTGAACCCGCGAAATTTCCGGGTCTTTAACACTGACCTATTGCTGGTTTTTTTTTTGTGGCAGAATTTTGGATTTCTGTGAAGTTTTCAACCCCACTACTCCTTTATAATGGATTAAAGTTAGNTTTTTTTTTGTGGCAGAATTTTGGATTTCTGTGAAGTTTTCAACCCCACTACTCCTTTATAATGGATTAAAGTTAGAATTTCAATTCTCCGAGATTTCCTCGTTCAAGATGTTCTTCTGGTGTTGGCATCCGAAAGAGGCGACATAGAGTTTTCAAAATTCCTCCTACGTGCTTCGTTTTTCGCGGTAGGCAGTCTTCTGAAAAATGTCCTGCCACATATTTTACACTCACTTTATTACTCAACACGTGGTCCACAGTACAAAATACAAATTTGCGTAAAATACATGTTTTCCTTAACGAATCTCACTCGACTGCAAACAAACTGCATGATACATGGAGGGAGTTAGGCTAAAGTTGGACAGCGCTGCCATCTACCGGTAAGTATGTGAACTATGACACGCCCGGGTTTACCCACTGTCTAGGGCTACCCACTGTCCGGGATTACCCACCTCTCCCCTGTCGCAAAGAGTGGGACAGAAATATTAAATGTAGTAGCGTTTATACAGTACATGTATTAAAATCAACACGTGACAACAGAAAGTTAAGACATATTATATAGTGACATTATTTCGCAGCCTGCCACGGCAACAAATCGGGCTGGAATCTCACTGAAGTCACACCCGGATTTCCGCATATGCTAAACACAGCGGACTTTTCCGTTGACCGGTGGGTACTCTTCATTGCCCTACCACTATATTCCCGTTTTCAATCTCCGTCAGCGACAGCCAAATCTCTCTTCCTCTCATTTCTTTAACTCTCTCACCGATTAGCTGTTATAATACGTTTAAATTATGTACACTAAAATTTTACAGACTATGTGACCAACTTACACACTATTTAAACAGTAAATACTCTCGTTTGCAAAGTATTGTACCAGTTGATGATTTGTTGCAGGACGTATGTTGTTATGTTGGCGACATCGATTATCATCATGGAAGAAAATAGTACTTAGAACTAATGGTTGTAATTCAAAACTTAAATTATACTTACAATATCAGTAGTTTAAGTTCTGTTTTTAAGATAACGTACAATTTATTTGGCTTTTATCTAATTGGTTAAAAAATATTTTAAGCAATTATGGCGAAGCATATGGAAAGTTACGGTCAGTGAAGCGTTTCCAGCTCTGTGAACGCCATTGTGAATGTGATATTTTTCCGTCACGTTTATGCTAGTACTTTACTGGTGTTATCGGAAGTTATTGATTTTTTAATTTAATTTTATCAACCATACTTAATTGTAGAGGTGCCTTTGTAGTGAGTTTTCTTGCGTGAAATGTAATATTATCGACATGTGTATGGCTTGGTCCACCATTTTCGGTACTATTGTGTGTTGGTGGTGTGCTATGAAGTGCCAACGTGTATTTTCGTTCCGCAGTTCATTAATTTCGGGAAATCGGTAAAGTGTCACATTTACTTAATGATTCTGCAAATTATTTCGTATCAGTGGCAGACAATGTGTCCAAGGATTGCCTCAGAACAACGTGTGTTCAGGAGTTGAAAATAGGAATTACGAACCGTATGTCAAAGTTTTTTGTAAATAATGCATTTCAAAACGATTATTAACATGTTTGAAAAGTACGGGCTTAGAAAGCCACCATTTCAATGCTGTTTTGTAAAGTAAAAATAACACTTTTATTCTATAGAAAACTCAACAAGTGTATCGTTAACTTCACCAAAAATATTTACGTGCATACGGAATGTGTTCTTTATCATAAACAGTAGAACAACATAATATTTATCACGTTTTCTTCTTTCGGTGAGTTTAAAACTTTACACGTTATAATAATTTGAATGTTACTTCCGTACGCACAAAATTTTCTACTAGCCCGTTAAAACTATATCTATGTAACATATTTCAAAATTATACCGTCGCATAAGAAGTGCTGCAAAACAATGCTGCCTCTTTAAAGTCGTCAAACTAAAGTCTCTCCCAACCCCATCTAACTGAAATAAAATAAACAGAGCCCCCAGATGTATAACTTGGCCATAACAAAAATAAAGAAAGCTAAAATTGTAACCTATATTGATCATACCATTTGTTTACATACTTTGTTTTCCTCACAGATAGAACAGTTGTGGCCGAATGATACATGGTCCTCGAGCTACATTTCCAGAACTGTCAAAATTTAGTGAACTTATATGAAATTGAGTATAGCTTTGTACTTTTATGTTACACCAAGGACCGGCATGAATGCTTTAATAACTTCCGTTTGTACGTGTGTACATAAGCCCAGTGTGTTTATTTAAAAGTTCTTTGTTTGCAGATTTACGCGTAGTAGTGGTTTCGTTAATGTTCACCACGTGCCATGTTTGAATTGGTAGTCGAAAGCGGTTTTACCAAGTGACGTCAAAACTGTTACCATTTTGAATATGATATTTGAAAACCAAGAGATTTTTAACCCGACAGGAATTACATACGAACATTTAAAAAAAAAATCGTAATTAACCACNAAAAAAAAAATCGTAATCAACCACAAGCAGTGCATAATATATATATATGACCATAACATAAACATAGATTGATATGTTCTCCAGTCGCTAACACAATAAATGGAAAAATCATCGCNTAAAAAAAAAATCGTAATTAACCACAAGCAGTGCATAATATATATATGACCATAACATAAACATAGATTGATATGTTCTCCAGTCGCTAACACAATAAATGGAAAAATCATCGCATTATGGAAATAGCATAATTGATACAGAAGTAAGNGCATTATGGAAATAGCATAATTGATACAGAAGTAAGAAAACCGCAGGAATAACAAAAACTTCATTTAAGTAGCGAAGAGGAAACAATTGGTGTCAAAATTGTAAATTATGAGTGGTTTTACATTACTGCTTCTAAATAAGCGAGAAATAAAGAGGCGGTACACAGCCTAGCCATAAGGGATAACGATTTGCCATTATACAAGAACAAACATAATGCAAATATGTGCTTTTTAACATACTCCCATGCAAGTTTGTAATTTGTAGTACTGCTCACACGCGATTCACAGAAGTGGCTAGCTGTCAAACCTAACGTTCTGAAACACTTTGGCAAATTTTTTTTTTCTACGTGTTTAGGAAGCGAATTTTTTAAAGGATTTTTGCTTGAAGTTTGCTGGTATGCATGTTAATAAGTTTTTCAAATATTATGAAACAAATATTAACCTAAACAACCGTTATAATTATAATCCATAATTAGTGAGTATGCCGAAATAAATACATGGAGAAGGAGGTGCATCACTAAAAAAGGATACCTAAATAATGTAAAAGTTTACATATAGTGTTGCTTGAATCACCGAACCACAGACCTGACACTGTGGGATCACGATTTAATCCAGTGTCACGTAATCCGTCTACTCATTATCCAACGTTTCAAGAATGCTTTATTATGAAATGTGTACTTCATGGTTCTCATCGTAATTAAATGCTGCTTTGAACAAATCTGCATGTTCTCAAGAACAACACTGTATGATATAAGATTTCTGTACATCCGATCGTGACATTTTATCACTGTGGGAAAAGCTCCANCTCAAGAACAACACTGTATGATATAAGATTTCTGTACATCCGATCGTGACATTTTATCACTGTGGGAAAAGCTCCGTGACTTCAGTCATGCCTGTGACCAACTCCGTATCGCGGAGGAGATGCGCACACAAAAATGAAATGGCGTGGCGGTTCATTCGATGTTACAGTACCCATTCTCTGATTAGTCGTGCGAGGCTCTGGAAGTTGCTGATCTGCTATCGCGCGATGCCTAAGATCCCCTATTGGTAGGCTGCCGGCTGGCAAGTATGTTACCAGGCTCCGAATGGCGAACGGCGTTACGGCATGTCGCCGACCACTGACGCCATTTTGCTGGCGTGCGCGACTGTAGCTCTCGGCAGACGGGGCTGTTCACTCCTGCATTCTTAAATACTCTATGACCGCGTGCCGAGCCACAAGCGCCACGTATATAACCGTTACGGCAAGATGCTTGCCGGGCGTATGATGACCCGCCTTGAGACACACCGTCATCCTACTTGCAAATGCTGCCGTATAATTGATTCTATTAATTGAAACCGGCGTATCTATTCGAAGAAGATTGCTTGTGGGTGGAACTGGGGTGACGGAAGGGAAGGCGGNATGACTTCAGTCATGCCTGTGACCAACTCCGTATCGCGGAGGAGATGCGCACACAAAAATGAAATGGCGTGGCGGTTCATTCGATGTTACAGTACCCATTCTCTGATTAGTCGTGCGAGGCTCTGGAAGTTTCTGATCTGCTATCGCGCGATGCCTAAGATCCCCTATTGGTAGGCTGCCGGCTGGCAAGTATGTTACCAGGCTCCGAATGGCGAACGGCGTTACGGCATGTCGCCGACCACTGACGCCATTTTGCTGGCGTGCGCGACTGTAGCTCTCGGCAGACGGGGCTGTTCACTCCTGCATTCTTAAATACTCTATGACCGCGTGCCGAGCCACAAGCGCCACGTATATAACCGTTACGGCAAGATGCTTGCCGGGCGTATGATGACCCGCCTTGAGACACACCGTCATCCTACTTGCAAATGCTGCCGTATAATTGATTCTATTAATTGAAACCGGCGTATCTATTCGAAGAAGATTGCTTGTGGGTGGAACTGGGGTGACGGAAGGGAAGGCGGAAGTACTCACGCTCAAACTCACGCCACACTGATTTCATACAACTTAACTCATCGTAATAGACAGATTTCTTCGGGAGTGCGTGTACTTGCCTCCGTAACGTAAATGCTTCATTTATGTGAGACTGAAGTAAGTATGTTTTTGTAATGGTCACTAAGCGAAAAACTCCAGAATTATATAATGACACGAATTCCATGTGCAGTAGCCGTTTTCCTCGCCTTTTTTTATTTATGTGACTGACATTACCACTTCAGTTGCCGTCTGTACTATAGAACTTCTCCCCATGTCTATAAATTTTACAGCTTCAAAACGCATATAATCGGTACTATATTAACCTAACGTATTGCCTCGTCTACCAAAGAATTTGTCTCTTTGAACTTTACAAAATAATGTGACCACAAGGAAAAACTGATTCTCTGGTAATTATTAACACATAGTAGTGATCAAGTAAGTAAATTCGTTGCCAATAGAGAAAAATAATTAATAGGGTTTAGGATATGTTTCCAGAAAGCACATTTAAACCGTTCGTAACTTAAGATTAGTGCCCAACGTAGTGAGTACCGTTACTGTGAATAACATATGTACGAGCACCTCTGGTTTATGAGTGGTTGATCGTTATAACGTGGCCTCACAGGGTAATTGAACACTTAAATAAAAAAAAATTACTGTTTCTTTTTTCGGCGATTGTGTATTCCTCCGCAGTGTATAAAAATTCACATTGCATTGGACCTAGACCAGCCTCCGCGCTTCATGCAAGTGACACTATCAAATTACAGAGTAATTAAGAGTACAGATGTGGAACAGCCGCTTACACCGCCAACTCCACCTTCACACCTCATAAAAAAAAGCGTAACTGCCCAGCAAAATGCTGGAACGCCGTTCCCTAATGGTAACTTACTCGCCAGTCGGCAGCCCTGCCATTGAGGAGCTTTTCGCAATATTAAGTTTTAGTAGCCAATCAGACTGAAGGCCGGTTCCCAAATCCTCGCGCAGCCAATCAGAGAATGGGTAAGCCCACGTCAATAGATAATTTCGCATCTGTGCACTTATCTACTGTTTCTCTCTAGAGCGGAAACGAAGGCTGGATACGTCATCAATGAGGAGGGTTGATAAGGAGCCCGGAGGGCGGGAAATCAGGCAGCAGGCCGGTTCTTAGCTATAACGTGGTCGCACGACAGCCGCGCGCATCCGTCTTGCAGCGACGCGCCGTCTGCCGTGGAGCACACGTATGCTCCTGTGGCCGACACAACTACACCTGGCCGGACACTGCGTGCTCACGTACTACAACCAAAATCAACAGCCAACCCACACGTGACACCGTCTCAGACGCTTACCGCACAATGTTGACAAAAGTAATGTTTAGTTAAGGCATAAGTATTTCAAGCAAACGATCTTCAATATTGAATTAATATCATAAACAATTTTGCTATGAAATCTAAGTACTTAAATTATAAGGCCTCTAAACTTTATGCTTACAGTTGTTTTACACAACAAGACATTTTAATACACTCACACGCTGCAGTACGAAAATAAATCTAAATAAGAAATTTTAGAAATTCTAANCAATGTTGACAAAAGTAATGTTTAGTTAAGGCATAAGTATTTCAAGCAAACGATCTTCAATATTGAATTAATATCATAAACAATTTTGCTATGAAATCTAAGTACTTAAATTATAAGGCCTCTAACCTTTATGCTTACAGTTGTTTAACACAACAAGACATTTTAATACACTCACACGCTGCAGTACGAAAATAAATCTAAATAAGAAATTTTAGAAATTCTAAAACCTAATTTATATGGTTAACTAAATGATGCAGATATCATTTTGTATGATTAAGCAAGTAACTGTTGTTAACGGCAGCTGTAAAATGTTTTGTTGCACAAAAACTAATAATATCAAAACAGTCAGTAAACTTATACTTTCACTTATCAGGTCAAAATAACCAGACATTTTTTCACCATGAAAAATTCGGTGAGACGTAATAATATGCGTAGGAGTAGGACATATCTTTTCACGGACATCTGGAAACCCTAAATAGGACTCAGTCAACTCGCTTGTGTTACACATTAATTTGTGAGTCGAAGTGTCTCAAACGCGTTATATTTTTTGTGCATTGTAATTGTGTGTAGTGAAATTTTTGCAACCAATGAAAATTTATTTTCACATGACTTAAAATAATTTTTACCAACTACTGAAATACGCAACGTAAAAGAAAAAATGCACCTGTTGTTTTTTGTATATCTACGTCATTATATTATAACCTATACGGAGCGTGCGAATGACGCGTGCTGCGCTCTAGCGACAGGCAAGGTAATCTTTTGGTGGGATGCGTGCACGAAGCTTGATACATGAAAAACCACTTTTTAGTGTTTTGTTAAACGCGGATAACGAACCAAAAATGTGAAATTAAAACTGATGTGTAATGGGGTGCAGTGCCATGTATAGGAAGTCTTTCAGGTAAATAAAGTGTTCAGATTTTGTAACGATAAGCGCCATAGTATTGGGAAAAATTTTTTGATTGCGGCAGAAAAAGTGTGAAACTGACAGCCAGTCTCCAGTTTACACCCAGNGTTTTGTATATCTACGTCATTATATAATAACCTATACGGAGCGTGCGAATGACGCGTGCTGCGCTCTAGCGACAGGCAAGGTAATCTTTTGGTGGGGTGCGTGCACGAAGCTTGATACATGAAAAACCACTTTTTAGTGTTTTGTTAAACGCGGATAACGAACCACAAATGTGAAATTAAAACTGATGTGTAATGGGGTGCAGTGCCATGTATAGGAAGTCTTTGAGGTAAATAAAGTGTTCAGATTTTCTAACGATAATCACCATAGTATTGGGAAAAATTTTTTGATTGCGGCAGAAAAAGTGTGAAACTGACAGCCAGTCTCCAGTTTACACCCAGTAAATGTTTTCATGTCTGCGGTCACTGTGTTAACGGTACACCAAGAAAAGACCCGGCTGGCACAGGTTTTGTACATCCACTTCACATGACACCATGTGTATATCATGAATGGTACTTGGCAAAAAACGTTGCAGCTAGGTACAAACAAAGTTAAAGTCCGAATAGTTATCACAAAACAGTGAGTACTTCAGCAATAGAATTATCTACTGTTTTCCAACTCGAAGTAATGTTGGCATACAGACATTCAATCAGAATTTCATTTTTGATTATTTTANTCTGCGGTCACTGTGTTAACGGTACACCAAGAAAAGACCCGGCTGGCACAGGTTTTGTACATCCACTTCACATGACACCATGTGTATATCATGAACGGTACTTGGCAAAAAACGTTGCAGCTAGGTACAAACAAAGTTAAAGTCGGAATAGTTATCACAAAACAGTGAGTACTTCAGCAATATAATTATCTACTGTTTTCCAACTCGAAGTAATGTTGGCATACAGACATTCAATCAGAATTTCATTTTTGATTATTTTACATAATTGCGTATCATTGTTTGTACAATCGAATTTGCTATTCATAATTTTCACTCTTAGATTCCGCTTTCAACATGGTAGTAAAAGTGCAGTCGATGTGATCGATTTGTTTATACGAACTAATTTTGTCCAAGGGTGTCGAATCGATATTTTCGGCAACGGTAACTTCTGATTTTAGCATTATCTTGGGAGCGTCTTTTTCATAATTAATTAAAGAAGTACATTGCAGCAATATGTTTGCACACTTTGACTTTACATCCAGTCACATGTCACAATGTTCCTACTTGAGTTCCACTGCCTAATTTGTTCTTCATAAATGCAGTACTTGTACTGAAAAATAAAAAGAAATATACAAGTTTTACCTAGTGCCATATTTTAAACCACGTTTACTTAATATAGCGTGAAAACTGNACATTATCTTGGGAGTGTCTTTTTCATAATTAATTAAAGAAGTACATTGCAGCATTATATTTGCACACTTTGACTTTACATCCAGTCACATGTCACAATGTTCCTACTTGAGTTCCCCTGCTAATTTGTTCTTCATAAATGCAGTACTTGTACTGAAAAATAAAAAGAAATATACAAGTTTTACCTAGTGCCATATTTTAAACCACGTTTACTTAATATAGCGTGAAAACTGGGGTGTAAATATATATTTTTAACGCCTGAGTTTTGACGTAGTAGGGGAGTGGGAGGCCTTCTGAACACGCTTTTCTCTCAAGCCCTTGTCATGCATTTCATGCCCTAACATTTCTTTAATGTTGAATATGTGCCTACTCTCATTTAAATTTTGACTTTTACTTGAAGTGAACTTTCGGAAGTTAAATTTTCTGAAACCCTACGGAAATTATTGCACAGTTTCTCTCAACGATGTCATTGTACCGTTTTCTGTAATGTGACTGCTCGTCGTTCTCTCTCCCTCCGTTTCTACCGCCGTATCTGCTGGGGGCGCCACCAACTAAAAAAAGAAACTCATCTGCAAGCTTCCTATACATACAAACAAGAAAGGGAGATATAAAAATAGAGAGTTTTGGAACACTTTGCGCATACATTTCATGATATGTTAGATTTAAAACACGCACATATCAGGTCGATTTTGCAATTGGATCACACAACGTTTGACACACAGTCTATACTGAACCCGCATCAACAGAATAATAGAACGACGTATGGCCCCGTCAAGACAAATGTCGACTTCTCGCAGCATTAATCACCACGTATTCCCCATACTACCTCGAGAACACGTGATTTATACCATTGAAGGAAAATGGGGTAGAGTGCGCTCGCAAACTGCACAGAAGCTACTCTCAACGTTTCAACACTAGACTGCTTTTCTGCCTATAACACCATCAACAACAACTTCGATAGGATTTGAGGTGAGAGCACTCGTTCATGTAAGTGCTTCGAGATGCTTGTACACTTCCTCTGACCTGGTTTTAATATAACTGTAATGTATCCAAGTTAGTCAAAATATTTTATTCATATAAAATGGAAGATTTGTTGAAACATCAAGCGTAAACACATTCATCTCTGTTCACCAAGTAATATTTTCGATGGGTCAGCCAAAGTTGGATCCCTGCGCAGAAGACAAAAATCGGTCTACCTCTTCTATAGTCTATTGAGGTGCCGATTTGATTTTCCTCAAGTCAAATGCCCTTTACATTGTATAATGGTTGATAATGAATTGTGTCCTTTTAAGTAGTTTTAACGACTATTTTTTAGCCAGAAAAATTATTATTACTGGACTGTAGTGCTCTTGTAAGATCCTGTGGTGGTGGATAAGGTGACTAACTAATAGCCTGCCTTTATTACCAGTAAAGCCTAAATATGTGCAGACCACATTCAAACAAACCACACCACGCCGTTTTTAAATTCGCCAGTAATGGCACGCTGATGATCACGACGTGCAAAAGTGGAGAGTGGTAGAGGTTTAGACGGCTCTGAACATCGGGGTTTTGAGAGCCGATGAGGGTGAAATGAGGTGATTATAGAGCAGCTCAATAATGCAAGAGCGGAGGAAATGGGAGATCTCCGAGAAAACCCGCCGACCAGCGGCATCGTCCGGCACGATACCAACATGCGAAAATCCGGGCGACTGCCGGGAATCGAGCCCGGTTCGCTCGCCAGCTCCTACGGACATAAGATTATAAGGAAAACAATACCTTCCACACATAAAAATAGCTATAAATATTTCGTAGCTAAAACTGCATAAGAAATAATGCAAAATGAGTTGATTATCTTTTGTCAACACGGCTGTAATCAGTACTGTTAATATTGTGTACAATTGTGTAACTCTGTATAGTCGGTTAAAGCGAGTAGCGACTTGAAAAACATGATCGGCCGTTCCCTATGAAGTGTTGGCCACATGTCGCGGCTCCCCCCTCGTCAACCACTTAGTCCAGTGACTCGCGGGTCAGGCCGTCCAGCTGTTCCTCCGCCAATCAGCGAGCCGCTTCTAAATATAACTCCAGGCCACGGAGTGACGCAGCAGTATTTGCTACACAAGCTCGTGGCCAGTTGGCAAACACGAATCTATATGCGGATTGTATGTTTATTGTCGCCGTTTCTTTTATTTGGGGCCGGCCTTCGTGAAGAAGTGGTTAAAGCGCGCCGCATTGTTGTAATTTTATATCAAGTAAATTTATAAGTCGCATTCCACCTTCATCCTACGATAAGGAGCTAAAACTTGATAAACGAGGGTTGTAAATAAGCAACACTTAGGCCCGCCATGTAACTTATTACACGACTGCGCAAGAAAGCGGATACGGAATACGTAAAAAAACGAGCCAACGAATTTTGATGAATTTCAAATATTCTACAATACACAGACACGTAACGACTTGCAGCCTACAAAAGAAAACCTCTTTTGTTGCAAATTACAGAAAATATTTTAACACATACAGCCTAATTTTCAATAATGTGCACATTGTTTAATATTCCGTAATTAGCACTGCTAAACCACAGAGCAGTTTAGAACATAGAGGTGAAACAGCCGCTTGTACCGCGTTCTCCAACCGCACACGCCAACCAAATGCCATCACTTGCCAACAACATGTTTGAACGCCGTTCGCCAATCAGCGCCTTGGTAACCTACTCGCCAGCCGGCAGCCAAGCCAATAGGAAACCTTTCGTAGCATGCAGTAATCAGACACGAGGCCCGTTACCAGAGAATCTCGGAACCAATCAGAGAATGGGTGCCAGTAAAAAAGGAACAGACGCTCTATTTCGTCTCCGCGTACTTATCTACTCTATGGCCAAACCATGTACGTGAGTTTATTTTTAGCTAAAATGTAAAAATTTACCTCAACGGTCACGAAAACGAATATCATTGAACCAAATACTTGATTCATGTTGGCTGCACGGATTCACAGACACTCAGGAATTAGGAACCGGCCAGCTTTCTTACGTTATTCCGTGCATATACGTGTACACGTGCGTACCATTGGAGTTTGAACACGCAGTGTTTTACGTTATTCCCGTCCGTAATACGTGTCCTTGTCTGCATCAATGAAGAACGGGCCATAGAATGTTTTTTTTTTCGGGTTAATAATGCACCCAATATTTATGCCGTGCGTATAACCGGATTATGTCTTTATAATTAGTGAATTTAGTCACCTCCAAAAGCTTCACAATCATTAGAGATGATGGTTTATCGCTGGAAAAGTTGACTGTTTGCTAGGATTCAACGTACTGTACACATTGGCTGTCGTGCATGCATGAAGATACTACCACATTTTATTGGGCCAATGAGGATTCTGATACTATGAGACAGAGCGTTCGTGATTGGTCTGCAAACAACTTAGCCGAGTCAAAACCTTGTTCATACAATCATGAATGAATAAACTAGTTAGATATGTAGGCTCTAATAATTTTCACAATTTTCCATAATTTCTAACAATCATCAATAGCCCACACGGGGCTCAAGCCCAGAATATCATGGGCCGAAGGTGATACCTTATCTTTGATTATTAAATTCCCTTTCATGTAGTCCGTTAAGTTCAAGGGTTTGTTATTGAGAAATAATCGTAAGTCCACTTTAACACAAATGTCATATGCGCTTCGCTCGTACAACTGTCACGCCCAGTTTGTGTGTAGCGGTGAAGGAAACACATTCCGTAGAATATTGTCTGATAGCGAAACCAGTCCGTTTATGTAGTAGTTCGATTAGAGTTGGAAACATTTTGCTAGTAGCGTTGTACAGTAGCTGGAGTCTAGCCCGGGCGGACGACGCGACGGCGCTGTACGTCGGGGAAGAGTGCGCGAGGCGCAGCTGCCGCCGAGAGAGGCGCGACTGGGGTCAAGTGGGCCCGCCGAGGAATGCGCGGCGGGTCAGAGGTCGCGGAAACCACTGCCCGTCTGTCCGCGCCCCGACCCGGCCGCGAGTCAATCCCAGCCCGCCCGTTCATGGAACATGGAGCAGAGTGCTCAAGCGAGCTGCGCAGCGCCCACTTTCAAAGTCCCAACATTGGACTTCTTCCCTGCCATTAGCACTATACCCCATTCGCAGTTACTTCCATATTCTCTGAAGCTCTGATTAAGTTCTAGGAAAGTACACCAGAGGGCCAATGATCCGCATTCATGCGCACTCGGTGTAATCATATTTTGCATAAGTACTATTTCTTACTAGGCATTACGAACACGCCTATTTCGTCCCTGCCTTTATGTTAGTAAACGTATAAAACGCTTGTAATACGTAGGAAACAACCGAACGCGTCAAACATGGGGTATATTTTAAAATGTTTGATTCAAAACGTGTGAAGAAACCGATGATAGACTATATCACTAAAACGTGGGTAGCAATTGAGGTTATAATACTATCCATGTAAACATGTGTTTTGAAATTTTTGTACACTTCATGTTACCTAGTTTTAATGCGACTAGAATATGGACCGCTTTGGATATTATTTTCTCAGTATTTATAGTCTTAATAGTGCAGGGAATATACAGTAGGTCCGGTAACTCAGTGTCCAAATTCCAGACATAATTTTCTTTGAATCAATAGTAACACAAAAGACTCATATACTTATTCCCGGAAACGCATTTTTATATAAAATAATTATGTTCAAAGTTGTGGCGTACAACACTTGCTGGACAAGGCGATACGATCATGCGGGTAGGCCAAGTTGCATAGGCCGTAAGCGTGCGACACTAAATTATTACTTACGCAGCTTCACGCACCAAGTTCCTATGCAATTTGTCCTACACGCATGATCGTGCCGCCTTGTTCTCCAGGCGGTGTACGCCGGAACTTTGAACACAATTAAATGAAATGAAAATAAGTTTCCGGATATAAAATTACAGGTCTTTTGTTGTACTATTGGTCCAAAGAAACTATGTATTGAGTTTTAGCACTGAGTTTCCGAACATTCTATATTCAAGTAACGTTAAATATTATTTTACTGAACAATGCCGAAATTTGTTAGAAAATTAAATATAAACAAACGGCCTCGTCATTGTTACAACATTTGATTTTCACAGTTCTCTAGGGAGTTTATTTTAATATTGATGGTGGTTGCACAGACTTATTTGTCTACGTGGCTTTAGTATCTAAAGTTCGTGAAAGTGTATTTTTATTGAAATTCGTAGGAAATGGTTGTTATATAAAGTGGTATTTTAACTCCATGATAATGAATACTATTCTCTCAAATGCATTTGAGTAATTAAAAACTTCCAAGAAACGACACAAATAATAATATTGCCCAGAAAACGTAGACCAGTCGTAAAATAAAATTTAAGTATACGCTAACGCCGTCATGCGCCAACGAAGTAAACCTTTGTATTTAACTTTTTGTAATAACGTTCACGGATCCTTAGAACCTTCTTCGGCAAACAAACGAATAACATAATATCCTCTCTCTAACAGTTGAGTTGCGACACTATCCTTGTATGCTCTTTGCACTCGCCCTACAGCTCTCCTCGCGTGCAACCGACCGCGACGTTCACCAGTGCACTGCTCGGCTACGGAGCAGAGTAGATACCAACATAGAAGCGAAATGATTTAACTGTTCCATTGATGTAGCATTCCCATTTGCTTATTGGTTGTACGGGGCACTGCAAGTGGGCCATTTTGCTTGACTGGCTATTGCTTAGTACGGAAGATTCCCTGCCCGCTGGGCTGCCGAAGCGTTTTTACATAACATTAAATTATGAATTTCATATTTGTGTATATGTAGGCCTTCGTATACATTATTTATAAGGAAGTGTTTAGTTTTGTAATTTAATTCTTGAATCAGTTATCTGAAATGTTTTCGAGATATTGTCTACAAAAAATTTCTTTGTGACCAATACAGCGAGATATGTTGCTAAACCACATATGGTCTGAAGTAGGCGTAATCCCTAGTAACCTGGATGACTTCTGGAGACCAAAATTACGGCAAACTGTGGGAATCGCGGTGATCAAAACACCTGCTTCTCGCCAAGAAACTTCACACTTTATTTTACGAAGAACCAGTGATGCAACACTGATACGTCTCCAGTGGCAAGGCAAGTAATAAAGAAGAAGTTAAAGATCTTCGCCTTGCTCGTTAAGTCTGGTTTCTCGTGTATTTCCTGGGGATGACTTCCGACGTCGCCTTTATCGCTGTCCCGTTGTGCGACGGTTTCCACGGCACTTCAGCGATGGCGCGAGGTGTCACAAAAGAAGCGTCATCCGTTGCCTTCGTAACGCGTAACGTCGGCACTTCATCACCAACAGCGGGGCTGTCTCAAAGCTGCCGCTCGACGTTCTTCCTGGAACACAGACTTGACAAACTACGGGACGATGAGAAGCAGTAGCACAATGCTAGCCCAGAAATACCACTCCAGGCCCCATAAAATCAAAAATGAAAACTAATCCTGGCCGAAGATACCTGAAGTAAGGTTCTACCCTATTACAACTTCGGCCTGGAAAAATTATTTCATAACCTAATATTTACTACTTGCGCATCACGTAAATATATTATAAACCATTATGTAATTTTTCTCTTTATATTCCCACGTGCTATGTTACTCGCGATTGACATCTAAACTGGACTGACGTCACTGCTCCACTCCACTGGAGAAGTCGACGACTTGAGAGCATGGGCAAGAACCTTCCAACGAACAGTTTTGATGGCATGTCCCGAGGTGTGCATTGGTTTCTGCGTCAGGGCACCTACAATATAAATACGGCCACTGATGGAGGGTTGGAAGTCTATGATAGCCACCTGGATTGAGTGCGACAATTTTCTAGCGAAGAGTGGGGCATCGCGGGACTTCGAAGAGAAGGACTGGTGGCAAACGAGGGTGTGAGAGAGTGCGGCATCTACGAACTCAAGCGCGGGTGTGATACGAAAGTACGATGTGTAGAGGATTACTGTGTATGGGAGCGCTCGGAGTGCTACAGAACGTTCCGGACAAGAACGACTGGTGATGTCTAGAATGAAACAAGGTGGAAATTGTTGCGATTAAACTGAGCCTGCAGAGAGGTACCTGAGCTGAAGGGATATGCGTGTTTTGAGAGACGTGGGTAAACAGAGCCGCCGCACCATGAAACTAGGACGACGCCATGTATATAAAGCAAACACGAGACTGGGGCAAGGTCTTAGTCTACTGATATGTCGCGGAATCCCGTGACAGGAGGGCAGACTGCATCAGCGCCTAGCGAGAGCCCTCGATCGAATTCCATCTACATGTCTGCATAAAGAATACAGTAGTAAGTGTTGAGTTTGTCGAGTATGTGGGTTGTGGTTTATTTGCAGCTTGATTGCAAACCTTTCATCGTTATATTCAATCATTCAGAAATATTGCTGAGAAAGTTACATTTGTATTGAATAACTGATTGCCTTTCACGATATCTACGTAGAGTCAATTAATGTGAATTTAAGTAATAGAGTGGCCTCAGTCTTATTCAGTCATATTACTCTCTCTGACTAGCCCTTGCAAGCAGTGCTTTACCTTTAACTTGTACTGTCGTAGGTCGCATGAACTATGACAATAACAAACTGAACATATGTGTGATACAGACTTAACTGTTAATACTGAATTATCAGATATAACATATAAAACTTTAATAGTAATTCAATAAGTGTTAATGAACTGTTTGTAGAGACTGATTCTAACGGTTTGATTGTACTAGATTATGTGAGGTGACGGACGATTCTATAAATATTAGCTGTCATTAACAAGCGAAAGACATTAGTATCAAAATATTAAATATTGAATATTTCTTTGTGGACAGTTTATAAATACATTTAAAAATATTATTATCTCTTTTATATAATTAATACCTCTACCCCTCAAAGCATTTTGGCTACGCCCAGAGGCATTGTGCTTGTTTATTTATTTTAATTTTTATGGAATAAGTACAGTATTCTTTGTCTATATTACTTTAGTAAGTGTTATTTAATAACGCGTGTATTTTCATGAATGTTCACAAGAAAATGTTTATAAAGTAGTGTTTCCTCTTCATAATTATATTTCTTGTTTTCTAGACTGCATTTCTCGTATGAAATATCTGCGAATAAATAGGACAATCAATTAATAATATTGCTTAAAACACGTAAGCCTGCAATAATATAAAGGGAAATACATGCTGGCCATTTCATGCGCATTGTCTTCTAACTTAGCAAATGTAGGGTTTTGTAGTTTACTANTAAAGGGAAATACATGCTGGCCATTTCATGCGCATTGTCTTCTAACTTAGCAAATGTAGGGTTTTGTAGTTTACTCTCTGTTATAATGTTGGCAGTACAGTTTAACCTACTTTCGCAAAAAATGAGCAAGACAAAGTTTTCTCGTCCCTTGTATTCTCGTTAACCACGTTGGAGGCTGGAGCCTTGCATAGAAAGGGATTGCCAGTTTTTTTATTGGGCTAGGCAAGTGGGATCTGCAGAGTCTGGTAACACACGTGCACACAAACAAACAACTTTCCAGTGGCCGTTAAGTGGCCGACGATGGCCAGACCCAAGCCACCGAGGTCAGTGCGTGAGTCATCGTGCATTAGCGTCGACTACCAAAAGTCACGGACATGGTTTCGAATGTTGNGCCACCGAGGTCAGTGCGTGAGTCATCGTGCATTAGCGTCGACTACCAAAAGTCACGGACATGGTTTCGAATGTTGTAGTTCTAAGCAAGTTAAAAGCAACATTTTCGCCACCAACCCCCCCCCCCCCAAATCGTTTCCTTTGTCCTTTCCCGCCTTACGTCTTTGGACTCATGCCTACACGTGATTTCTCCTGCCCATTATTATTTGCGTGCCTGTGAACGTTTAGATTTTCCACCTATGTAGCCGGTGAAATTCGCACCCATCCTCCGATGTGACTGATTTTAAGAACTAAATTGGCAATAAAATGAAGCAAAACCTACTGTCATCGAAAATGTTCTTTTATCTTAAGCCTACGTGCGCATTTCCGTGCAATTTAAAACTGTTTTAAGATTTTATTCTGCCTAATGGACGGTCATTATAAGTGGCATTAGCCAAAATTAAAGAGTTAGGTGCAAAAAAAAAAACATGCATGTACTTCTGGGAGTGGACCAGCGACGGACTATAAAAAGGGGCTGAGTTTGCAGTATGGGAGAGCAGGGTGAAGGAACTACTGTAAGGTAAAATTATATTTAAATCGTCTACAGTAAGTAAAACACAAATGTAAATCATCCTCCATACAATATACTTATTTTAAAAATAACACAAAGTATAATTCTTTTAATATTGCGAATCATTACTCTTTTATTGAATTTTAAAAATCTGTTTACCAGAATGTCTACTTTGCCTTGCTATGTTAGGTAAAGTGGCCACTAACTGGGTACATCTATTGACTGGTGACTGAATTAAATACTATTAGGTCGACCATTGCCGAGTGTTTGTAAAATACATTTAACCTATCATTCCAGCTCTATGCAAAACGAGACGGTGCTGTTCCTAGCGTTTCTTTTCATTTCGAATACTATTATCTCTCCTTTTGTTGCCAACTGTGATTATTGCAGTCTTAAGGGGCGAATGTTTCAACCCATTAGTTCAAACTATGTGGCTGGCTAATTTGCCTTCTTGAATGTCACTACACAAAAGCTTGTCTACAGTAAAAACTAAGTAATGTACTTAATTTTATGACATGTTTTTAAAGTCTAACACATAATCTTTTGGTGGGGTTACAGTAATTAATTATAAACCTACTACGTACTGAGACAAAATTAACAGTATCCACAACTTAACTTACAGTACATCACGCATTAACACAATATAAAAACGTCATTAAAACCAACAACTTGTAAGACAAAGAGCTCAGATTCTCTTTGAACATTACTAACTTCTCTCTTAACAGTTTCAAATCCTCACTACCAGACTGCAGCATTCTCCAGCGTAGCAACAGCTGATGGCCACTTTACCCGCACTGGCCACTCCACCCTGNACTAACTTCTCTCTTAACAGTTTCAAATCCTCACTACCAGACTGCAGCATTCTCCAGCGTAGCAACAGCTGATGGCCACTTTACCCGCACTGGCCACTCCACCCTGCTCTCCTATACGCAGCTATTACCCTGCACTCCACTCACCATGTTGCTGGAACGAAAATCTTTCTCCAGTATTTTTTGGGCCTGCCGACGTCGATTACGTCAACAGAAAGTGACTACACCGAGTGAACGAAGCTCCTCGTGCGTGATATTATCGTGACGCCGTTCAACGTAATGCATCGTATGGCCTAACGTCTCAACAATAAACAACAATCGGTTGAACAGTCCATTCGCGGTTACTCCCAACTTTAAGCTTAACTAAGCCTAGAAAATTACATTAAACGGACAACGCACCGCATTCGTAGCAGTACAGTTTAATAAAATTTTGCAGAATAACATTTTCTTGTTAGGCATTACCAATACATCCATTTTATCACTTTTTCGATTCGTATTGATTGTAAATGAACTATTATAATTTATAAGTAAAATGTAAGTAAAAGTTCAGTATAACCAATAACAGGATATTCTTTTGTTAAGAGAAGTATCAAACGCGTGTGACATGTGACATAGTTAGGGAACAGCCAAACACGTTATACATGGCGTAATATTTCACAGGTTTTATTCAAAAAGTGTGAAGAAATCGCGCATAGACTATAGATTGTGTCACGAAATCATTCCGGTAATTGTCTGGAGGATTTCGTGCAACAATTTAAAAGAATACAGAGTTGAAACAGCGGCATAAACGGCAAACACCAGCCGTCACTGGCCAGCAAATGTTGGAACGCCGTTCGGCAATCAACGCCTGGTAACCTACTCGCCAGCAAGAATATTTTGCAGCATGCATAAGCCAATCAGACACAAGACCCATTCCCAGAGCCTCGTGCAGCAAATCAGGAAATGAGTACGGCCACGTCAAAGGAACCGCCGCGCAATTTCGTCTCTGTGAAGAGTGAAGAGATTTGGACGGCTCTTATCAGTGAGGTCTTGAGAGCCGATGAGGGTGATTGAGGCGAGTATGGAGCAACGCCGGAATTAAAGGGCGTAGGACACGGGAGATTTTCGAGAAAACCCCCTGGCCAGTGGCATCATCCAGCACGATTCCCACATGCGAAAATCAAGGAATGATCCGGCCGGGGATTGAACCCTGTTCGCCTTGATGGGAGGCGAGCAGTCTAACCATTCGGTCACCGCGGCCCCTTCGTCTCTGTCTTGTATACTGTGTGGCGTTGCTGTGGCTGCTGGATAGGTGGACCCAGTCCCGCCCTGCAACAATTCTCTCGACGCCACTGGCCGCTAGCCGTGGGAACCAGGCAGCTTGGCCGCGTTCGTGGATGTGACATCGTCACGACTAGCGGACCCGTCCTGGGACATTCCTGTTCAGTTCCCGACCACTCTGCGACATTTCCTTTTCCGTGTGGTGGAGCCCTTCTGCACCAGCCCTTAGCATTACACACTTTTCACAGGCTGAGAGATTTACTATGTTTACTTTCAGCTTAATTACTATGGTGTAACCGAAACAGAAAGAAAAACTATTTTCAAGTAATTAACCGTGCAAAACAGATGACAAAAATATTTTAAAGAAAATAACTTTTCCTTAGGACCGTAATTACAAGTAGTAGTGGAATTTCACGAAAATATTTCAAGAGAAGTTATATTTGAAAACACTGTGGGGNTGCGACATTTCCTTTTCCGTGTGGTGGAGCCCTTCTGCACCAGCCCTTAGCATTACACACTTTTCACAGGCTGAGCGATTTACTATGTTTACTTTCAGCTTAATTACTATGGTGTAACCGAAACAGAAAGAAAAACTATTTTCAAGTAATTAACCGTGCAAAACAGATGACAAAAATATTTTAAAGAAAATAACTTTTCCTCAGGACCGTAATTACAAGTAGTAGTGGAATTTCACGAAAATATTTCAAGAGAAGTTATATTTGAAAACACTGTGGGGNAGGACCGTAATTACAAGTAGTAGTGGAATTTCACGAAAATATTTCAAGAGAAGTTATATTTGAAAACACTGTGGGGTCGTTTATCTATCTTTATTGGCTGAATTACTTTTTGATACGTGTTTACTTTTTGTACACATATGTAAACAACAATGTAAATTATGTAACTGAATTCTGAGTGGCCCAGTCAAATATGAAAACGCCTTCTCAAGCAGACAGCAACCAATTACAATATACAAACTGCTGTTGGGTACTTATAGTATTGAAGTCTATCGTGTACTCATATTTTTATCGTGAAAAATCACTAACTCTAGCAATTACGCTTTGGGTGCGTACACATACAGTTGTGCGGACATTTCTGTTACTTTCGTAGCTAGATCTTGGTTTTTTAGGAACACCCTGGAAGACCCAGATTCAATAAACCACCCGTGCCACAGGATACTTCAGGAATACAGAAATAAAACATTTTCTTATACGGCAAACTCCAGCAATATACGCCAGCGAAATAGCATCACCAGCCAGCAAAGTCGCGCAATGACGTTCGCCAATCAGCGCATGGTAACTCACTTTCAGGAAGCAACTCAACCAATAGGTAGATACCTGAAAAATTCGCGAATTCATTTCGGGACAAGCTGTAATTCAAAACGTCGTACATTTGTATTGATTATACTATTGGCCCAATCGTTAGTTTACACCTCATGGACATCTCTGAACCAATAATAAACACAAAAAAANTATTGATTATACTATTGGCCCAATCGTTAGTTTACACCTCATGGACATCTCTGAACCAATAATAAACACAAAAAAACACGCCCAATCACCGCCTTCTGCTAATACAACAAGTAACCCATGAACAGTGATATTTGCATCATTTACATACGACAATGGAGTATAGCTCACAGGTCATTGAACTCGTAAATTGTTCAGGTTTCTTCCAATAGGTAAGGACTTGGGAAATTCGCGTTATTTCGTGGCTGTAGACTAAACTCCAAGATTATGTTTACTCGTTCGACTNATTGATTATACTATTGGCCCAATCGTTAGTTTACACCTCATGGACATCTCTGAACCAATAATAAACACAAAAAAAACACGCCCAATCACCGCCTTCTTCTAATACAACAAGTAACCCATGAACAGTGATATTTGCATCAGGTACATACGACAATGGAGTATAGCTCACAGGTCATTGAACTCGTAAATTGTTCAGGTTTCTTCCAGTAGGTAAGGACTTGGGAAATTCGCGTTATTTCGTGGCTGTAGACTAAACTCCAAGATTATGTTTACTCGTTCGACTTCTCCCATTCGTCAACAACCTGTGTGGCACATCCCAGGGACGCTTTCAGCCAATAGTAAAGGCTCAGTAACTAGGCAGCAAATTTTCAATGAAGCAGACATACAAGTAAATGACGCCGTATAGTTGCCGGTAGCCAGTGACATCGCGAATTGTGCTCAAGTATGTATAGGACAGTGAAGTCTAGCATGTTACTAAATAATAACGCGAATGTTGCACGTCTTTACCAATAAGGAATATTCCTCAGCGCGCAGTAATTAAACAGAAAGCCTTCTTATGGAGCCTGGAGCAGCCCATCAGAGGATGGAAACGCCTACATCAAAGGAAACGCCACGTAATCACACAGTACATAAGTACAGACATAAAGAACTCATGAGTTCAATTGACTGTAGGCTAGGCTCAACAGTATTATATACCATCAGGCAGATATCAACTGCTCATTGCTTGCTTATTGTCGGCGTGTATGGCGATGATTGAACTCGCATTTTGACGTATGTTTATTAGTGGTCCAGAGTTCCTCAGATGGTATCAGAAGTCCAATGGGTCAATTACAAAAGTGACAGAAACGTGCAATTTTCTGAATTGTAGCATGTCGCAAAACGAATCTGCAAATATTTTATGTCTGTATACATAAGTATTCAGAGACGAAATAGCGGGGCAGTTTGTTTGTTCTTGGCGTACCCATTCTCCGATTGGCTGCGGGATGCTCTGGGAACGGGTCTTGTGTCTGATTGGCTACTGAATGCTGCGAAATGTTATCGATTGGCTCGGCTGCCGGTTGGCGAGTATGTTACCAGGCGCTGATTGGTGAACGGCTTCCCAACATTTTGCTGGCCAGTGACGCCATTTTGCTGCCGTGCGCGGCTAGGAGTTCGCGGTATACGCGGCTATTTGGCTCTGTATCCTCGAGTATTTTGTGAAGTGAATTCACTTCTATGTACGTTTATACTCGTTGCCCGTGCTGCGGTAAAACTGGCAACTCTGGCGAGACAGTAGGCAATGTAAAAACAGTCGATTCTGTAGGGCACAGACGACTGCCGATTCTATCCCAAAGGTTATCGCAATTTTTTTGCCCGTATCTAGCGACGGGTGATCGAGCTTTTAATTAATGTTAACGACCAACCCGTGGAGCTCGGACAAATCACGCGTTCAGAGAGAACAGCAGGAAGCGGGCGGGAAAGAGGGCTGCGACTGGGTGTAGCGAACAGAGTTACGGCAGAGGGCAATGGGAGCCAGTTGACCGGGTCAGGGTCAGGGGTGGTAGTCGGCCGTTAATTAAGCAAGGAGGGAGGCAGGGAGAGAGCGCATCATCACCGCCATCTAGTTAGCCGCTGCGGAAACTATAAATAACGCTCGCCCGTTGTGAGCGCTGTAGACGCGCAGTGGCTTGGGGGGTGATCGTTGCACGGGCAGGGCTTCGTCGTATTACCTTGAGTAAGGTGATAGTTCCTCAGCGAAATCTTCGCTAAGAAAGGAAATTTTTAGAAAATAATAACTTTAATTAACACTCTCACTTCATAGACGCAGCATGAAATTTGCCCAATTTGAAGAGAGTTTTATGAATTTTGTCATAATATTACAGTGTCCAGTATTCTTTCAAGCATTCGGATCCAGTATAGCAACTGTTTAAACGACAAAGAGGAGGGTTAATTTTTGGTCAGTACTGTACACATCGGGGCTCACTACCTAGTGGTCTTCCCTGATAATAACTGATTTGTCAACCGTGGTAGGCCTACTGTTCTATGTTATGAATTAATAGTTATTATTTTTTTGCATCATGCTAGACTTCACAGTTCTGCATATTCCCGAACTGGCGTCATTTCTTTATTAGCTGCTGCCTATATATGAATCCATTCGTAATCTAACAGGACTACGCATGATTCGCGCACACCAATACGAAGTGTTTATCCACTGGCGCAGAAATATCCACAGCGTGTCAAATAACACGTGATAGAATGGCAAATGTAGTTCAAAGACACAAGTGCTGATACTTTATCGTCCAACTAAAGTTTTATCATATACAGTAATATTAATCATGGAGGTGACGACATGCAAAGAAATTTAAAACAAAATTTTGCCGAGCATAACATCGATGCAACTATATCCTTTAAAAATGCTTTTCTTGAAGGGTGGAACTCAGCAACTTTTCAAGCAGGAACGAAATCTCATATATGCTGAAGAAACTTTGGGAAAATCATTCTTATATGACTCACTATAAGCTTTTTTACTTACGGAGTAATCTCACAGTACATTGCGGCGTCGCTTCGATTGTGATTAGCAGCAGTATTGACGGGGGCCGTGTCATGCAAAAATAGCCTCCCATGACCCCGATATATATCGACTCGGGAAATAATCATTGATATACTACTGCCATAGATAACGAGCACGATGGAAATAAAACACTTTAAATACTTATGAAAAAATCTAAAATAAAGACCTCACTGCGAGGTATAACAGAGATAACGATCAGATCATGAATATATTATTGTAAATATGCATAAAATATGTTATGAACCATGGCGATTACTTTCAGACACTTCCTCATATTTTTTAATAATGCCTTAGGCTCCTTGCACCCTAGGGTGAAAACGAGCCCATGCTTATGCAAGTAAAAGTTCTCATCATCGCGCCTCAGTCCCTCGCCAGAGATACAATAATTCTTTATTCCATTAAAATGGCCGCAACAATAAATGCAAGCCGTCTTCCCGATGCATAAATATTTGCAAACTGTTCCGTGAACACTACGATAATCAGCATACCGCACACTCTAGTCTCACACACCAGTAAAAAAAAAAAAAAAAAAANNNAAAAAAAAAAAAAAAAAAAAGCGCCACTGGCCAGCAAAATGCTTGACCGCCGTTCGCCAATCAGCGCCTAGCAAAATTCTCGCCAGCTGCCAGCCCAGCCAAAAATAGAGGACATTTCACAGAACTGAAAAGAAAAAGAGTAGGATGGATCCAGAACTGGTCTTTTGCCATTTCTGGATTTATAGGAAGTAAATTTATTAATACGTGAATATTTTTTACATATATCATCAGAGACTATACTCGAAACAGGTTACGTGAGGAGGAATTCCCCAGGGTGGCACCGCTCTGGTGCCAAGTGCAACATGCCTAAGCCTCGTCACGACTCCCACCTTGAGACACGTTAAAAGAGTTTTTCACCGTCGAAAAATGCGAAAACCTTCCGTCCGCCTGCTTGCACGTCATCACCGTGAATTGTAAGTTGGAGCACGTAAAATATGGAAGCCGATAGCTGCTACCTTTGAAAAGACTTCCCCACGTAGGTAAACTACGCATCAGCTGGGCGATTCGCTGCGTTGATAAGCCCGCACCGGCCTCGCGACGATGAGGTCATATGCGCCGCCCGATCAGTACGTGAACAGCTGCCTGTAGATATCCGTTCACAACCTGACGCCCGAATGAGGGAGGGAGTGACTGAGTGTAAAGGTTTGGGCGACTTTTAACAGCGAGGTCTTGAGAGCCTATTAGGGTGAAATGAAAGTAAGTGCGTGGAGCGGCGTTGAAAGAAAAGGGCGAGGGTGACGGGAGATTCCCGAGAAAACCCGCCGACCAGTGGCATTGTCCACGACGATTCCCACATGCGAACATCCCGGAGTGACCCCGCTTAGAATCGAACTCGGTTCGCCTAGGTGGGAGGTGTGTAGTCTGGCCACTAAACCACCGCGGCCCCTCTGACGCTTGAGTTCAACTGAATTTTGCTTAGTCCCTTTGGCGTGACCGTGATTCCATGAGAGCGCCACTTGTTTGTTACGTCCTGATTAACACGTGTACTTCCCGGAGTAGACGCATGCAGCGCTGCAGGTTACTGATTTTCGACTTTTGCGCATGACCGCCTCCAGACAAATGACTGCTAATAATCAGAATTGGCTAGCTTGGCCGGAAATGTACAACATATTACAACATTTGTAATTTTCGTATGCGTAGATAGGGTCCGCATGTGTATTAATTGTTTGTATATATAGGACTAACAATGCCTGGGTTAAGAGAGAAATATGGATGACTTCCCAAGGGTCGTGAGTAGGTACACCTTCATTTATGCAGGGAATGTACTTTCGGTACACTGGCATTGGAGAAAGCGTTTTGGGGCCGTGGTTAGCGCATAGCGGCTAGAATGCCCGCCTCCTGTCAAGGCGAACCGGGAAACAGAGTTCGATTCCATGCGGGATCACTCCCGAATTTTTGCATGTGGGAATCTTGCTTGACGATGTCCCTGGTTGACTGGTTTTCTCAGTGATCTCCCTTACATTCCGGCTCTGCTCAATAACCACCTCTTTTAACCCTCATCGGCCCTCAAGACCCTGTTAAGAGTCGTCCGAATCACTCCACTCCACCAATTTTTTTTATCAATAGAGTTAAGAATTTTTTTGTTTCTAGAAAGAGTAGTCGGATTCGTTGGCCACGCACCATCTCGCAACGAACGCGTAGCCATAGTGTTTCCGGCGCTGCACCAGCGACACCAGCCGCTGTCGAAGAGCAGCTGCCACCAGCGGTCATCGTATGCAGCCGCGGCGAACGAAGCCTGCTCCACCGCGCCCCTCCAGTGGTCGCACTACGCCCACCACCCTGAGAGAGGAGTGCGGGACGTGCCTGCCAATGGACATGGGCGGCGAAGCGTTTAATTATTATTTTAATGGTGCGCTGTGAAATGAAGGGCCGGCAGGCTGGCAGACAATGGTCGCTTGCAGTCTTAATTGCTCCACAAAATAAATGAAATAGATTAACGGTCCGTCGAGGGCAATTAGGGGGAGGGGAGGCAGCGGATGTTAATAAGAGGACTCGACGCAAGTAAGATAACTGGCATGTTGGGGCGGAAAAAGTAATTAAAACACTTTGATTGATGGCGTTTCACGCGCGTACGGCACGTACTCGTGTTTACGCACACTGGCCCACTTCAGTCGTCTGGCATCATTCAATTATAGTTAAAAACGGCATTTACCCTTTTTTTTATATAGAAAATTGACGTCAGTCTACTTATTGGAATTAATTGGCCAATGCACTGAAAAAATAAATTATTTTGTGACAGTTACAAGATGTATTATTGTTATTCGCCTCACCAAATATTTCTCGTCGTGAACACAGAGGTACATATTTAGTTATCACTGTTAAACTTCTATGGTCACTAAAGTATTATTTAATAGTGACTACAACAAATTGTCAGGGTGACCTCCCTGCAAAATATTTTCACAAAAGTAGCACTAATTATAGACTCTGTGTATATCAGAGCTTTGCACTTTATAAAAATGTAAAATGTAACTTTACACTTTTCGTCGTCATTCACTTCAGATAGGCAATTATCATATTTTTTGTTAAAGAGCCCAATTAACACTTTATCAGCTACGTTACCAGTCGGCTGTCACCCCAACAAACTCTAATATAAATGTCGGTGGCGGACTATGAGCCAAAACGACTCCCTACTGTGCAGTGACTTAGCTGTTCCGCCACTTGGAACCTGCAGGATAATCAATGACGTCTAGTTAATGTTTTTGCTCTCGCACTGTTACAGGCTTCTGCGTAGTATTTATTGCTCTTATATGAATGGATGTTCTGTCTTTTTTTATTGCTATCCGTTTAATCATTAATGAAGGAGGCCGGATTATTACTCATTACTAAAGCTCTCTCTCCCCCTCATTTTCGAGACGGAAAGATCTTCAGCGATTTTCTGCAAATTTAATCCTGTGGTTCTTCGTAAATCCGTAACCCATCGGTTTGAAAGTCTTCCTCTCGAGTTTGGTAGCTTCTTGGAATCCATTATAGTGCCAGCTTTGTCCACAAGTAATCCGCTAGTGTCTTGCCTCTCATCATAACCACAGACATGTCTGGCAGTTTTCTTTCCTTATTGACTGCTATAAATATATAATACAAAAAAAAAGTTATGCGCCACCCAATTTTTTTGAGTTACTCGGTTCCTTATAGCCCAAGAAAAAGTATGGGGTGAAATTCACACTGTCTGTACAGAACATCCCACCAGACTTGACAAATGTATTTTTATAATGCGCCGACTGTCCCAGGGAACATTCTTCATAAACAACCAATTACAGGCGGTGCAACATTTTTTTTTTGAGTGGTGCATTTAGCTACTTCCCCATTCCATTGCGAATATAAAGATTCTGATTACCTAAAGTAGAACGTTTGTGATTGGTCTGCAAAAAACTTAGCCAAATCAAAACTTGATAATCCAATCGTAAAAGAATAAACTACCTAGACTCTCATCGAAGCTATGTTAGCTAAAAAAAATTCTTGCTGTTTTCCAGTTTCTCTAACAATAAATTAAAATTAATACAATACACCCAGTTTTTTCTCCACAATATAACTATTGCCTAATATTTAAATCAGTAAGTTGTTCCAAGAAATAAAAATACTTAAAAAAATTAATGGCCATCTTTATAACAACGCCAGCACTCAAAATACCACAAAATACTTAATTAAAATTACACATTGAACCGTTTGATAAATTATTATAAAACCATAAAATCTCTGCCTTTCGTCAAAGCCGCCACACCTACGCACTCTCTGGTGTGTTAATCACAATCTCCACTCTTCAGGGAAATCCTGGAAGCACTTCGAGCACTCTCCGCAGTCTCAATGCACACACCGATCGCTAGAAGTACACCGCGATGACCCCTGTCATCCGCCACAGTTGTATATACACGCTCTAGNCCTGTCATCCGCCACAGTTGTATATACACGCTCTAGCCGTGAGGCGTGATACCCGTCGCCTCGAAGTCCGCTGTCCCCATCCACTCCACTTACACTCGTCACAGACAGTACAAGAACTGCCGCCCTGAAGGTGCGAGGCGGTATGTACATCTGACGAGATCACTTCCTGATCGTGTTCCACATCGCACTCACTCCAGTGACAGGCCACATTTAGACTATCCCTTTGAAATGTGAACCACTTCTTTGGAATTCTGGCACGCGGCACTTAATACAGAGGTGAAACAGCCTCGTATACCGCCGACTCCAGCTTCACATGCCAGAATAAAAAGCAGCACTGGTCAGCTAAATAATGGAACGCCGTTCACCAATCAGCGTTTGGTAACCTATTCGCCAGTCGGTAGCCCAGCCAGTAGCGNCAGCTAAATAATGGAACGCCGTTCACCAATCAGCGTTTGGTAACCTATTCGCCAGTCGGTAGCCCAGCCAGTAGCGAACCTTTCGCATCATTCAGTGGCCAATAAAACACAAGGCACACTTCCAGAGTCCCACTAAGCCAATGGAAGAATTGGTAAGTCCACATAAAAGGAACCATCACGCTATTCCGGCGCATCTGTAGTTGCCAGAAGTGNCAGCTAAATAATGGAACGCCGTTCACCAATCAGCGTTTGGTAACCTATTCGCCAGTCGGTAGCCCAGCCAGTAGCAAACCTTTCGCATCATTCAGTGGCCAATAAAACACAAGGCACACTTCCAGAGTCCCACTAGGNATTCAGTGGCCAATAAAACACAAGGCACACTTCCAGAGTCCCACTAAGCCAATGGAAGAATTGGTAAGTCCACATAAAAGGAACCATCACGCTATTCCGGCGCATCTGTAGTTGCCAGAAGTGAGGCTACGCTCGCAGTCTAGAGATCTGGTGGCGGGCTCTAATCTGACTGGCTTGCGTTTCATAAGTCAATAACGATTGCAAGAAATTACTTCTCGAGTGTGCAAAAAATTTTTTGTTAAAATTATTTGAGGCTTGCATGAGGATGGTAAAAACCAGAATTTTGCTCATTTCCGGGTGAATTCGGCTCGCGAGCTTAAGGATGGCGAAATCAGTACAATATCTTTCAGACCATGAAGGCCACTTTTACTGAGCACGTCCCCCCTGCATTGTAAACATTTTAAAAGCATTTTATAATAGGAATAACGTTTTGTAATATTTTGAGTTATATTCTAAAATAGCAAAATATAACTCTGTTTGTCGAAATCTCGGCTTGTTAAACGTAAAGATTAAATGCTTGGCGAGATTTTGTGACTTTTTAAAACGTTTATCATAAATTTTGTGTAATTATGTTGATCGTAAGCTATTAATGACGACACTGGTATGTTTAGTCACTAAGAGAATGATGACATTGTTAGTCAAATACACTTTTTGTACCTAACATTATAAAGTATGTACATTTTGTGTGGCATGTATACAAAAATGGCTTATTAGCACCACAGATTTGCTAAATTTATACTATAAATGATAAATTCTTTGAAACGCAACTTTTCTTTTCTGTTTTCAAAACGCATCAAGCTTGTCGCACACTGGGACACGCCACGCAAAAAGCTTAGTTCAAAACTTTCTTCTATTGCTGCAAAGATAACATATTTCTTAGTTTTTAGGTTTTTACTGCGAGGGTGGTTCTAAATGTTAATGGATCTAATTAATTGCCTTGTGATTATCGGACTGTTGGGGTTTACGTAATCGGGAAATAATAACAGCCCGGGCTTAATAGTCATATTTACAGTCGAGCATTAGCAGGTCATTCAATTTTTTCAGCTGCTGCCACAGTGAGAAGCCGGTTCAGCTTGTACTATACACGGTGGAACTCCATTGTTGATTTCGATCATGTGTGTTATTGCCTCAGAGTTCTGGATGGCTCGTATAATAAAATGGGCATCAACCGACGAAAGGAACATTATTTATGCCTGTCCTGTAAGACACTGGAAAATGGTGGGCATTTTTAAGTCAATGTATCTTCTAAAACACTGCAGGTTCCTGATATTTTAATGTTAGGATGATGCATCTTTGAATCGGCTTGGCATGTTACAGACTTATCATTATGTACGTTAACAATATTTAGATATTACCTACNTGATGCATCTTTGAATCGGCTTGGCATGTTACAGACTTATCATTATGTACGTTAACAATATTTAGATATTACCTACAATCAATATGATTCCTATCATTATCATAACAATTCTAGATGGGTTATGGGTACAGAAGTTTGATTCCTACGACCATATATTATTTTCCTCATTGAGGGTTTTGTCCCAAGAGAGTCATAATTTTAATTGGCCCCGAAAAATGGGTAATAAGCTACGTATATTACAATTTTTCTCACGCGTCTATAGTACGTTCAGACATAGAAAACAGTCAACTTTTCCCACGATAAACCCTCGTGTCTGCTTATCTTCAACAGAAGACAGGAATTTTTCCAGCCATTTGTGGCGAGTGGAAACCTGTGGTGCTCAGTGAGTGACACTTCAGACAGTCGTGCTGCTTTGTTATCATTGCAATAGACCCGCTACATATTTGACACGTCCTGTACTAGCCAATAATAAACCGTAAAAGATCCCAGACTCGCGCACTGCGTCTCAACTGCGACAGCGAGCGGCTTGTAGGCTGTCCACGTCTCGAACAGAAAGAAAAAACTGTGAAGTGGCAAGTGTGGCCCAACAGCTCATTGAACCCGCGATATTCCCGTCTCCAGTAACGAGTTGCCGACCAGCCTCAGCTCGTAAAGGGTATGTTAGCCTTGCCTGTCCCGCTGCTGGTGAGGAACGGCTGGGGAGTACGGAACCGAGGCTTGGCCGCTCCGCTGCCAGTTGAACTGCGGGCCGAGCGGCAGTCGCGTCGCCTTGTCGCGACTCCAATCAAGCGCGCCGATTGTCGTCGCGTGCCTCCGACCGCTGACGTCAGAGCGCAGCTGCGATCAGCCGCCACATTCCTCCCGCGGCCCACACGCCGTTCAAACTGTACCTTCCAACTTCTCTACTTCCAGCCCTTTCCTCTGTCTCGTGTAAACAGAGCTTAACCAAGTCCAGAAAATTACACAAAAAAAGAACAACGCACCCCATTCGTGCGCACAGAGTTCAATAAGATTTCTCAATGAGAACTTTTCCCTACTAAGCATTTCCAACACACCTGTCTTATTTCTGCTTTTATTCATATTAATCATAAAGGAAATATATAAAAATTTATACATTAAATATAAGTAAAAGTTCAACTTAACTAAAGTCGAAANATATTAATCATAAAGGAAATATATAAAAATTTATACATTAAATATAAGTAAAAGTTCAACTTAACTAAAGTCGAAACACTTTTACGTTAACAAAAGTATAAAACGTTTGTGGTACATGACATATGTAGGCAACAACCAATCACATCATAGATGGGGCGATTTTTCAAATGTTTGATTCTAAAAGTGTGAAGATAGTGCAAACGGAATATACCTCTCTACGCTACGATAATGCTGAAACATTGCTCGAACAACAGTGATGTCGTGTAGTTGCGCTCATTTTCTCCTATTTTTATAATATTCCACCGTATGTAAATTTACATTGCAATCGGCAACGTTTATTTTACTCATGTTCGAAAGTTGATTATTAATAGTTTACCAAATTAAAAATTTCTAAGCCAAGTTAGTATTTGTGTTGCATGTGTACCGGATTTTCCTCCGTTTTGCATGCAAACAAATGGAATAATTGTCATTTCTATTAAATTAATATAACTGAGAATTTTTTTTTTTTAGAGTACGTTAAAAATACTTAAAGAATAAAGTTTATTTCCATTAGAGTGTAAATATAACGAGATACGTGAACATGCATGGTTAATATTATTTCGTNATATTAATCATAAAGGAAATATATAAAAATTTATACATTAAATATAAGTAAAAGTTCAACTTAACTAAAGTCGAATCACTTTTACGTTAACAAAAGTATAAAACGTTTGTGGTACATGACATATGTAGGCAGCAACCAAACACATCATAGATGGGGCGATTTTTCAAATGTTTGATTCTAAAAGTGTGAAGATAGTGCAAACGGAATATACCTCTCTACGCTACGATAATGCTGAAACATTGCTCGAACAACAGTGATGTCGTGTAGTTGCACTCATTTTCTCCTCTTTTTATAATATTCCACCGTATGTAAATTTACATTGCAATCGGCAACGTTTATTTTACTCATGTTCGAAAGTTGATTATTAATAGTTTACCAAATTAAAAATTTCTAAGCCAAGTTAGTATTTGTGTTGCATGTGTACCGGATTTTCCTCCGTTTTGCATGCAAACAAATGGAATAATTGTCATTTTTATTAAATTAATATAACTGAGAATTTTTTTTTTTAGAGTACGTTAAAAATACATAAAGAATAAAGTTTATTTCCATTAGAGTGTAAATATAACGAGATACGTGAACATGCATGGTTAATATTATTTCGTNTAAAGAATAAAGTTTATTTCCATTAGAGTGTAAATATAACGAGATACGTGAACATGCATGGTTAATATTATTTCGTAAAACTTGTTATGGCAGATCATTGATTTACTCACTGATATACGACAAAATAATCAAAATATATTTCTTTTCATGACAGCTATTTTTATTTTGATCTTAAATACGTAAATTAGTTTTTACTAAAATAGTTTATTTAAGATATTATTTTTTTACAATTTACTGTTGTAGAAATTACTGGAGGGCGTGAATGATTAACACTTAATATTTTGATAGGGCCAAATATAAACTACAAATTGTTCTAAAGAGAAAAATTTACACACAAATAAACATAAGTCCTCCATTTACTGCCAACTTAATAAAAAAGCTCCCTATTTTGAACACTAAGAGTCCCTTGCGGCTGAAATTTTCCTTACACCAAAACTTTCCTATAAGGAATCTCGTTTTCTTCCCAACCTGAGCACAATAAACGTTAGCAATTGGCTTAATGGCTTCATTCCTGCGCCAATTAAGAAAATACGTGAAAATTTTACGAACCTTAATCCGTTACTAATATTCAAATTCGTAGTCTAATAAGCCAAAACCTGTCATCTTCATTTGCCATGAACTCAAACATTATATTCGCAATTCAACGTTATAACTTAGATTTGTTTAACATAATTGACTGCTAAGTTAACTGGTAGCCTTCATGTCAGAATGTACGGTAGCGAATATGCAGTAAGAGTTGCGATTATGTATTTCATAGGGTTGATTTCAAAAGTGCCCAATTTACCGAGAGCAACGATACCACACAATACTGAGGAATCGAGAACTAAAAAAGCACCTTCTACAGCGAACTCGAGATGAAAACGTAAGCGAAATGGCGTCACTGGCCACTAACATGACGCATCTCCGTTCCCCAATCAGCGCCTGGTAACTCACTTGCCAGACGTCAGCCCAACCAGTAGGGAATCTTCCGCAGCAACAGTAACCCGTCGCAGAGCTTGAGAGAATAGGTACACCCACACAAAAGTAACCGCCACGCCATATTGCTTTTGTGAACTTGTCTATTCTTTGTTACTTGTATACACTTTCAGTGGGCTCTGAAGTAAACGATAACCACTGTAAAGCCACCGAAATGGCATGGCGGTACCTTTAGATGTGGGTGTACCCGTCCTCCGGTGCGCGAGGATCTGGGGTGGAGTGGAGAGATTTGAGCGGCTCTTAACATCGAGGTCTTGAGAGCCCATGAGAGTGAAGCGAGGNCCTCCGGCCAGCGACATGGTCAGGTACGACTCCTACATTCGAAAATCCGGGAGCGACCCCGCCGGGAATCGAACCCGGTTCACCTAGGCGAGAGAAGAAAGCACTCTGACCACTATATCGCCACAGCCCCGCGAGGATCTGGGAACGGATCTTGTGTCTAATTGGCTACCGAAAGCTGCGAAAAGTTCCTTATTGACTGCGATGCTGGCTGGTGAGTACGTTTCCAGGCACTGATTGGCAAATGGCGTTCTAATATGTTGCTGGCCATGAACGCCATTGTTCGTCCTGTGCGACTGGAGTTCACAGTATACCCGCGGGTTTACCTCTGTATTCTTCTGCAGTGGAGCCTGGTGGAAAGGGGAGGATGGACGTATTGTGACAGCTCGCGAGCAGGCAGCGAGGTAAACATTACTAGAGACTGATAACTTTCGGGATTTCGTTAACCTAAAGGTTAGACTAAATGCTGTTTTTATCATATGGGCACTGAAAGTTGTTCACTGGATGCTGTATCAGACGAAGAACCTATTCTGTCTCGAACTTCTTTGCCCATAACTGTTCCGTTCGTATTCTGTTTGTTCATAACTGGCTGATAGTACTTCATGGCGAGTTCAAACATGTTGTGCTCCAACTACAAAAGTAATATAGGTATTTTAGTTCTTGAAATATAGTTATTCCCGAAATAAATCCGTGAATTGTCCAGCAGCTGTCCGCAGAAAAACGCACGTAATGTGGCGTCAGCTTCAGAACCACTCTCTAAATCTGAATCAGTGAGAATTTCACTGTTTCAATTATTCAACAGTACGTGACTAATTCAACATTCACTTCAGTGAATATAACTGATGAATCTGTGAAAAACGCCAGATTTCCTTTACTTATAGATTCAGTGACATTTTCCACTGATTCATAAAGTTTTTTTTTTTTTTTTTTTACTGTTTTTCGGTGGTTTGTTTTTTGACTGGTGGATCAGGTAAACAGCGTGTAAAAATGGCCGTCAAACAACACGTATCAAGTGAAATAATAACGAATAAAATAATAAAACCAATACAAAATNAATAATAACGAATAAAATAATAAAACCAATACAAAATACTTTCTAAAATGTGTTTCGTCTTTCGAAACACCATTTTACGAAGTAATATGAACATTCAGCCTTTCATTCCATTTTTCGTCTTTCATTTCGTTTTTATGTGATCATCACAGCGCTCTGTTTAGTGTTTAATCTGCATTTAGTGTGGTGAAGAAAGTGCACTCATATGTACTATTCGTTTTAAAAATCCTAACTGTACCAATCAAACCAAAAATGAAAAATAAGGGCATACAATTTAAATATTCACGATTTCATCAAGAGCTATACGACATTTTATTTCTTTTTATTTATCAAATTGACTTGGTAGCGCAGATGGTAAGGTAACGGCTTAAAAGCGACGTGGAAAGGGTGTGTGAGTTCAAACGCAGCCTACTCCTTAATGTTTGTACTTTTTTAAATTACGATAGATTGTGCAATATAAATAGAATAGTTAACTTTTGTAAATGTGTTCATTTCATGTAATTATTTGACTAAATTCAATAAAAGCAATATTTAATTCGCCACTTCAATTGGTTGTCTGTTATTCAATCAGTGAAATTGTTTCACGTCACTAATTCAATCAGCGAAATTTTTCCATTGAAACAATCAGTGATTTTCCTCTAATTCCAAGTGGTGCCATTTTCACTGATTCGGGTAGTTGAATTTTACTGCGAATCAGTGGTTTTCCATTGATTCGAATTTAGAGTGTAAGTTCTTGTGGTTGGCGTATAAACTCAGAAACAGACAAAGTACACTAAACAGCAAATACCACCATCCTTGCAACAGTTTACTACCCGCCATACTTCCCTGCGCAAATTTCGAGTAATTAAAAAGGTTTACTTCATATGGTGCACCCATTGCCGAAAATAAGTCTTAGGACAAAGCAAATCCGTCCCGGAAAGTGAATGACGAAATCTAGGAACCAAAGTAAAACTTTCCCTCGCTAAAGCATGAAACAATGAGCTGAAGGCAACAAAATGGACAAGAAAAATACAACAGCCAAAATTAATCCAAATCAGGAAAATNAAACTCAGAAACAGACAAAGTACACTAAACAGCAAATACCACCATCCTTGCAACAGTTTACTACCCGCCATACTTTCCTGCGTAAATTTCGAGTAATTAAGAAGGTTTACTTCATATGGTGCACCCATTGCCGAAAATAAGTCGAAGGACAAAGCAAATCCGTCCCGGAAAGTGAATGACGAAATCTAGGAACCAAAGTAAAACTTTCCCTCGCTAAAACATGAAACAATGAGCTGAAGGCAACAAAATGGACAAGAAAAATACAACAGCCAAAATTAATCCAAATCAGGAAAATNCATGAAACAATGAGCTGAAGGCAACAAAATGGACAAGAAAAATACAACAGCCAAAATTAATCCAAATCAGGAAAATATTTTTTCCTAGTAAGAATATAAGGAATCTGATTGAAAATAATCCCAGCAGAGCAAAACACAGAGAAATGACGCACTGTGAAACTAATGGGAGTATAATCCCAATATCTGAAGACACAGAAGAGCAATAAAAACAAAAACATGACACACATAATAGAATAATAAACGCAAAACATGAGCAAATTATTTCCTTGACAAGGAATCAATTTCAGATGACACGAAGCGACGAAAACTCAATACAAGCAACAATACAAGTTTTCACATACGCTATGAAAACAATTCAGGAAATCCCAGAGAAGGTAAGTACACAGGGACGGAAAGGCGTGGTTGCGGCTTTCATGTGGGCGTACCCCATTCTCCGATTGGCTGCGCGAGGCTCTGGGAATGGGTCTTTTATCGGAATGGCTACTGCACGCTACGAAAAGTTCATTGTAATTTGGGCTGCCGGCTGGCGAGTTGGTCATTTTATTTGCATGTGACGCCATTTGCTGTTGTGTGCGGCTTGAGTTCGCGATATAAGTGGCTGTCTTATCTCTTTATTCTTAATGCTTTCATACCTACTTTAATGTACAGTTTCAGGTGTTGCAAACGAAATATTTTATGTTGTGTGCTGTACATAAGTAGATAAAACACGTGTTTCGTTGTCTCAACCAGTGAGCTGTCGGTCATATGTTCGGCTACAGTCATATGAACGAATTATGACCTAGACCAGTAAGGCGGTTTGCGAATCATTTACCCACAGGTAAGAACATTTGTCATTGATAGAGACCTGAAAAATTAGCGGATTCGTTTTGAGACAAACTAGAATTCAAAATACGTGTTTTTATATAACTTTAGTTATTGGTGCATACGGTGTTTGACACCTCCTGAAGAACACTGACCCAATCGCCGCTTTCCACTGTGACAGCAAACAACCAATGTGCAGTTAATATCGGCATATTTGTGCATAAGACTTTAGAGTCTAGCATGTAGGTCATTGAACTCGCGAATTTTTCCGGTCTCTAGTCATTGAGCTTCGAAGTGTGCAGTAGAGACCAAAAATTACCCACACATGCGTAATGTGCACAATCGTGTACACTGGGTATGATTGGGTTAAGTATTCTGTAACGAAATTAATACTGCATAAAATAATATTTTCACAAAGCCGTAAATTTGACATTTAAAATTTTACACCGTTAATAATTCTTCTACTAAAAAATTAACCACTTAATTTATAGTTTCGTATTTCAAACAAGAAATTTTATGATACATGTTGTGCCTACATTAAAACAAAACTAGTTGCGTTGTCACAAACAATGATTTGTATGGTTTAAATTCGGCTGTAGTAATATGAGCCAATCATAACGTAGACCAGTAACATGGTTAACGAATCAGTTACCCACAGAGCAGATCATTGGGCACTGAGCCTCGCAGTGTACAGTACCTACCAAAACAACCTTCACGTGTGGCATGAACACAATAGTGAAAATTGTGTCTGAATTTGTTAAGGACCGGCATTCATCTCGAAGTAGTTAAACCGTGACTAAATAAATATAAGCTAGAATAAGTTACTGCGTTTTGAAAACTATCTCAGCAAAACCAATTCCTAGTCTGGAACCAACGATCTGCGGAATTCGGGTCAGGCACGGTACCCGCGAGACTTCTCACGCTCGGCGGGTCGTAACGAGGCAGGCAGGGCCCCGCAACACGACGTACCAATTTACAGCCTCGCAGGCTTGCTTTTGTTTCCTGTCGGCGTCCCTTAACAAGCCACATAAATTATAACTCTCCGGGGCAGAGACGGGACATCGCTTGGCTCTCAAGGGGCTATGAATATTTCTATAAAATTATTCTTTTCTTAGTCACTTCACGCGCTGAGGAGTAAAGGATAACTATCGTCTCCCCAGTGACCCACTGGTATCCCAAGTAACACGGTGTAGTAGTCTCGTCGCCGAGACATCGCATGTTTGAATACCGAGCCCGGGAAGTTTACTGGATATTTCCCTTAAGCAACAAAAGTACTGCCCTATTTAATAAAATTGTGTACATATTACTTTAGAATAAGGAGGTAAAATAGCCACGCTGTAGTGCTGGCACTAGTAATCGTCTCTCATATTCGGATTTGCTTCCCTAAGTGTGAAAGATAATTTTTCATTTCAAGCGTTGCAAAAGAAGTAATTTTTGGTATGAACAGTACTTATTAATGGCTAACAGTAAGTTAGGCAATGGAGCCTATAAGAAGAATTACTCTAGTTGTGTTGCACAAGCAGCAGCCTATTTTAAAGTGTCGACGTGTCAGCACCTACAAATAGTATTACCACAGAATAATTTAGTATACAGAACTGGCGGTTCCTTTGATGTAAGTGAACTCGGTCGCTCATTTTCCGCGATAAGGTGTCGGAACAGGCCGTGGGTTTGACTGGCTGTTGCACGTCATTCATTACAATTGGTCGGGCTATCGCCTGGCAAGTTATTCACCAGGAATTGATTGGTGAATGACGTTCCGTCATATTGCTGGCCAGTGAGGCCATTTTTTCTGGCATGTGTAACTGGAGTTTGTAATACGCGACGCCATTTCACCTCTACATTCTAGCTAGAACACTCTGTGGTTTTTCCAACAAGAAAACTGTGTCCGTATTTGAACTGGTTTCTGGCCATCCACAACACCCATATCATGAATTTACCTGTTCTGCAGCATACTCGGGATAATGTGTTAGCTAAACTTCACCGTGCGTCTAGAAAAGAATGGGGAACTGTGATTTACGTTGTTCCTAGTCGACTTTTCTATTTCTACGTAGTTGTTACAACCGACGCGACGTTTCTTTGTCCTCTATTTGCCACGCCAACCTGCGTCTAGTCTGCTTTCACTCCTCATTTTGAACACTTCCTGTCATCTCGTTACCAGGCGCTGATTGGCAAAAGGCCTTCCAACACGTTGCTTGCAAGTGACGTGATTTTTGCTGGAGTTTGTGGTATAGGCGGTTGTTTAATCTCTATGTTCTTGAAGGCACTGCCTGTCGGCTGGCAGCCTCCAAATTTAAATAGGAAATCCTGTGTTAAGGAAATTTCGTCTCAGCGCGTTCATTTTAAAGATAGGCGTTTCCAACAAAATGCATTCTTCACAAATTTTTTAGCGGTTCCATACAGCGGAGATGTTTCCATAACATGTGTAGCCTGNTCCAACAAAATGCATTCTTCACAAATTTTTTAGCGGTTCCATACAGCGGAGATGTTTCCATAACATGTGTAGCCTCTTTGCAATGAATTCTTAAAATGTATGTTTTACAAAGTACATACTGCCTATCTATATTGAAAATATACGCTCGTAAAGATTGTTTGAAACGCCTATCATTAAAATTAACGCATTGAGGTGAAATATTGTTAACATGGGATTTCCTATTAAAATTTTGCAGCTGCCAGCCGGTGGGCAGTGCCCTTAAGAGTTATTAGTCAGAGCATATTTTCTGTATACATTTTGTTTGCGCNTCCAACAAAATGCATTCTTCACAAATTTTTTAGCGGTTCCATACAGCGGAGATGTTTCCATAACATGTGTAGCCTGTTTGCAATGAATTCTTAAAATGTATGTTTTACAAAGTACATACTGCCTATCTATATTGAAAATATACGCTCGTAAAGATTGTTTGAAACGCCTATCATTAAAATTAACGCATTGAGGTGAAATATTGTTAACATGGGATTTCCTATTTAAATTTCGCAGCTGCCAGCCGGTGGGCAGTGCCCTTAAGAGTTATTAGTCGGAGCATATTTTCTGTATACTTTTTGTTTGCGCGTTGACGTTTATCTCGGCAAATATCCTGGACTTTGAGCCAGAAAAAATGAAAACCAACTATCGAAGACCATACATTTTCGTTTTTACCAAAGTACGCGTATTATAAAAAAAAAACAAATAATGGAAGTTGTAAAACATCGTATTTTGAGAACTTGCCTGTGCAGATTCCTTAAGAGGTAAAAGAAAAGTAAAGCTATACAGCCGTGTAGATTGCCGTGAGCCTCGTCACCGTGGTAATATCCTGCATAACGGCGCTGCTTATACCGTTGTGCCCTGACCGGCGGGTAGTTGGTTGTCGGTTTGGCCGCGAAAACCGCGTTGTTGGCGGAACTGCGCGCCAGTTGAGTGGCCGCTCCTGGTGGGCGGGGACAAAAACACCGCGTTCCTCACCGCCTTGTTTACACAAGGAAATAAAAGTACTTGTCTGGTCGGTAAACCACATCTTCTTCTTCCCGCTACGCGCTGGCTTGGGTGGCTGCTGTGGTTACGTGCCCGCCCTTTCTGCAACGAGTATGACGATTTTGCACCATTATTTGCCAACGTTGTGTACTGCAAACCACTTTGAGGGTTATTTGCTCCTGGCGCGTCGCAACTCCCCATTTTCGCATTCCAAAGATCAGCCGGCTCTTGCGGTCAACGGAGTTGAAAATTGGTTTTAACGGAAATAACAGCGAGTGAGTAAGCTACCGCTACAGAGTACTAAAGAATACAGAGGCGAAACAGTAGCTTATTCCGCGAACTCAAGACACACGCGCCAGCAAAGTGGCGTCAATAACCAGAAAATGTTGGAACGCCGTTCGCCAAACATAGCCTAGCACTGCAGTTGCGAACCGTGGATGTATTGCAAGTGAAGTAGTTGCTTTGTGACGACTGTACGCATTTTCAACCCGTTCAATCCCCGCGTCTACGATCGACATATCGTGCGTGAATTGAACTTATTGTCAGTTCTGTCCGCAGCAAGGAATCAGTGCCCAGTGTATTGACCGTCTAACTTGTAAGTAATCTGATTTGCGAAAGTCTCTGCACCCTTTGTTTGCAAATGGTTAATGCTGATGGGGCCGCGGTGGTGTAGTGGTTAGACTATTCGCCATCTACCTAGGCGAACCGGGTTCGATTCCCGGGGGGTCGCTCCCGAATTTTCGCATGTCGGAATAGTGCCGGACGATTTCGCTGGTCGGTGGGTTTTCTCAGGGATCTCCCGTTTCCCCCACCCTTTCATTCTGGCGCTGCTTCATACTCACCTCGTTTCACCATCATCGGCTCTCAAGACCTCGATGTTAAGAGTCGCCCAAATCTCTTCACTCACTCATTCACTGGTTGCAAAGAGGATGCTAGACACAAGTACAGCGCACATCAAAATACTACATTATTGCAACAGTTGACTTTAGAACATTTGTAAATGAATCCAGAGCCAAACGGGTTATGTTTTTCGCTGTGGCCAACATATTGCCAAGGACAGTGCGTGCGTTGTACCTTTTCATACTTCCAGGTAGCATGTTAGACACGGGAGAAGAATTAACCAGTAATATGACCTCGGTCACCACTACAAACATTCGTTGTTTGCGCGCGATAACACGTACGAGAGGAACAAAGTAATGTGCTCCACGCACAGTTGGGTTGAAATCCCGCTGCAATTGCAACACCTCCACGCCACAAAGTGATTAAAAATTCAGTAGCGAAACGGTGACTTGTACTACGAATTCCATCCACACACGCCTGCCAAATGGCCTCACCAACTAGTAATATGACGGAACGTCGTTCACCAATCAGCTCCTGGACACCAACATGCCGTATGGAAGCCCGACCAATAAGGAATGTTCCATAAAAGTAAATGGCCAACAAGGCCCGAGGCATGTTTCCACAGCTTCGCGCTGCCAATTAACGGTCGAGTTAGCTCATATCAAAAGAACCGCCACCCCATTTAGTTTATGCAAATTTGCCTATTCTGTGTCTACACTGGGCTGCTGGCACCCGTTGCTAGGAACAGTGGGATTTGCAAATTATGTAAGGTGACCATGCAATAAGTAAAAATTAGTTACTTTTAACACTTTGAGTCAACGTGTCCACTATGGTGGACACGTTGCAAATAAATTGCACTTATGACAGCTACTGTACATAGCAAGGACTCAGCGCCCAATACTTTGAGAGCCTTTCTTGTGGCTAATATGATTTGTAGAAATTTCTACACCCTTTTGATACCAATGGTTAGTGCCAATATCTCCGAGCACGCAGCACGTCACTCACTGGCTGCAAGACAAGTGCCGGGCACGAGTACAGCACACACCTAAACATCACGTGTTTGCCACAGTCGAACGCGGAAATTAATGTGTGACCGAACAGGTTGGGTAATCGATAGGGCTACATTTATTTTGGTCACCACACAGTTTTTACTGCGTTCCAGTCTATTTTCGTGATTCGGAACAGTTTACACCATTTCAATGTCATATTTCCATTACCAAAAATATGTATTTGGACATTCATACATTTCGCGTATTCGTTCTCTTGTACACTCATTCCAAATTCTTATGTTTTTATTGGACTGCGAGTTTATTAGCACGCACTTCAGAACTGTGAGTCAATGAAAAAAGTTTAGAAATAAAAGACGCTAATAAACTTTAAAGAATGTGCAAATGAGAGCGGTTGGAGTACATATGGAGTAATGTGAAGTTTAGTCTTGTTATTAAATGAACTTGCAAAATTACCTCTTCGTTGACATTTTCAGTTGGAGTGTCCAATGTGTAAGACGTTATAGACATTTCGCTGTTTTTTCACTCTTTTTTAATCAATCCTTTGGAAAATCACAGCCTGTAACAGGTAATTGGTTTTTTTATAAATATGCAATCATGTATAACAATCTTTATACTTTTGTTTACATAAAACTACAATATTTATTGGTTAAATTGCAATATTATTAATATTTTACCTGTAAATAACGCTATTTAATTTATAACTAATATGAATACTGCCCCTGTGGTGTAATCTTATAGACTCGGTTAAGCTTTGTTTTCCCGAAGTGGTAAATATTTTAGAAGTAGAATTTAAACAGGACTAAAGAAAAGTTGGAAGTAACTGTGAATGGACTATACCTAGGAAGCGGCTTTAACGATCTATATCATACAGAGCAGAAAACGGCGTCCAGTAAGGTAAGAATGTTCGCGAGTGGGAGGAGGCATCATTCTTTATTGAAACTATGTTTCGTAGTCTTATAAACCGCTGCCTAGTCTTTTTCGATCACCGATCACAGCAAAGCTTTTACGGCAGCGAATAATATAAACATGTTCTGAAAATATTACATCCAGGGCGGTGGCACAGTCATTAAAATTAAAATACAATTAACGTAATTTTTTTTTTTAATAAACAGTAACATATTTGTTTCTGATAAAATTAAGAGCCCCTGCATCACCTGGCAGGTGTAGCCCTTCGTGAAATGTGAGTTACCTGGATAACTTGATGTAGTTGCCGGTACTGAAGAATTCTTTCTATGTATCAAAACACGTGGGAAATAATCTGTAATTTTTGTAACCCACTGAAAAACATTTCAAAGTAATGTTCAACCACCATACAAACACATTTCCAGTGAAAATGTAAGTACAGTATGTGTTAGACAATTTGATTTAAGGTTTTAATACTCGACCCCTAACCTTCCCTAAGTACCAGCAGATGACCAGCTGTTCATCTTGTTTCTTACAGACAAACACAGTTAACTCGAACCGGAAGAATCCACCTTCCTAGGTTTAGCCCTACAAAATTGTATTAAGACAAAAAAATTTTAAGAACAAAGTTTTTGTAGCCGAAAACTCTGTATAGTGAATGGAAAAGGAATCAAATGAGTTGATGGGACCTTCTAATATGGCCGTGAAATCTTCAAGAAGTGAAGCAGAATGATCTAGGCAGTGATTAACACCTGAGGTTCTTCAACTCCGATGAGGGTGAAGAGATATGGAGATCTAGCAGCGAGGCAATGCAATGGTGTTAGCAGGAAAAACCTACCCTTTAATGGTGAGGTCAGCCACGTCCCCCACGTGCTAAAACGAGAGATCTTCATTCTGCTCTGTAGGCCGCCGCACGGGAATCTCCAGTGATTTCTAGAACCTTGTTGTCAAGTCACTCACCTTCTTTGTTGCCAGAACTGACTCTCAAGATGACTGTGCGGTGGTTGTATGCGCATGGTCAAAGCCTTCCATAACTTATCTGCCCAAATACAGAATAAGGAAGTATACATAAGCTAAGTGACGTGTCAGGCCCTTTATCGTAGGTGTATACATCCATTAAATGGGGCCCGTTTTTTAAAATTACAAGTCTACAAGTTCAGTGTTACAAGTTACAAGTATAATCTTTACAAGTCAGGTTTTTAAGCGTGTCTGAATGAAAAATTTTCTACTAGTAAAAATTGTATCTCTTGTAGTCATGTTTACAAGTTGAATATCAATATTATTCTTTCGCTTCTTTTTCAATCATTGTCAAGTGCTTATTTTGGACATCTTCGTTCTTTGATGTAGTTTGGTTTTGTTAGAAGGATTTTTATGTGAAAACGTGCGCCCGAAATATAAAACAGCTAATAAAATTTAACTCTGTATCTACACACTTTTGAGAGCTGTTTTGGGAAATGTGATTTTTGGCACCCTAAGAAAGGTCTTAATTCCGATAGCAATTCTTCAACTCTTATTGAACTCATTCGTTATATTCATAATAAGACATTAATTCTTTCTCTGAAAATTCTTCGTCTTCTCTCAACCCGCGTATATATAATGCTCAGTTACTCGTTTATTCGAACTTGTAAATATGTTTACCTAGGTTTAGGCCGGGTTGGGGGAAGGGGAGAGTCGTAAAAATGATCGTCATATTTACAAGTGTGTGTTCATAGAAGACCTTTTGGGAAACACGATCAACATTCGACTTGTAAAAATGACTTGTAACTTACACTATTTCATTTGTAGTCAACAATGTATACATGCAGCTTTATGAAACAGCAACTGCCATATTTTACAAGTTACATGTGAATTCTCTTGTGACTTGTAGACTCGCAGTTTTGTGAAACAGGTGTCCCTGGCTGCGTGATTCTCTGGAGCGGGACCTCACATCTGATTGGCAAAGTCGAACTGTGATAGGTCGCCTGATGGTTCGACTAACGTCTGGAAAGTGCTATACAGCCGTTGGCTGGTGAATGACGTCCTTATTTTACTTGCCAGTCCCTTCTCCCAGCTCGTGTGGTTGGATACCGGAAGACGAGCGGCAGTTCTGCTGCGTATCAGCGCACCCCGCCACAGTCCTCCAGTCAAAGAATACTAAAGAATACAGAAATGAAACAGCAGAAGTTTCTATCTCTTCAACTGGATCTCATTGTATTATATGCTCCTTGGATGACTCTGAATTAATAACAAACCTGTAATAAAATAAGTTTCGTATTTTGTGCTACATTTTCCAAAATATAACAGACTACTGATTGGAGCAGCATGCAATGAGCAAATAGTTGAGAGTTTGGCCTTCAGGCCGGTAAACTCGCTAACTTACCCAGTCTCTACTTATTCGTTTCGGTATCAGCGGTCCGATCGCTCATGTTACGGTCTGCACGCCACGTGGCAAACTAGGTTAGTTTATACTCACGCAAACAAATGCAGTTCGCTCGCTATCCATTAAAACTTTTTTTCCCCCAACAGATAAAACAACCATAGCGGAACGCCGGCTGCAAATTTCTAAGTGGTGCTGCTTTTTCTGTGTGCATGTCATTCGGTTGCAAACTTGCGAAGGATCGTATCACTTCCAAGGCATACTGTGCTTTTAGCTCATAACTGTACGCTATAGAGATCGTGCATAAACGTAAAAGAATCGCGTTAAGCCCAAAGTGCTGAGTTTCGAAGTGACAGTCCAGGTCAAAAATTAAATTCCTGTCCGTTATGTACGCTTGGTGTGAAGGGAATACCTACAATACCAGACGTAAGACGAGTTCGCAAATACCATTTTACAGAAGAACTGAATTTAAGAAATATGTGTTAGCTATATGACCAGTCGTGTCTAGAACAAGTTGACTGATGATGTTCAGAAGACCCTTATGGTGTTTATTTTCAAAAGTAAGAACTGGTAAATTTTGCTGGCAGACTCAAATTGCAACCAGGTATCTGTTTTCTAACGTAAAAATAAAATGCCGTATGAAATAAATAACAGCGACAATAATTTAGTCAACTTATAAGTTAATTAAAAATTACTTACTTCCGCATTACGGTCACATATAACAAATTAGTCTGTGAGCCAGTCAAGGCAGGTAAGGGACACGTTCACAAAGGAATGTGACCCACTTCCGGAAATTACGTATGTTGTATTTCTTCCGAGTACAAGAACCTTCTAGACTATGTAAAAAAACTCGTAACTTCCTTTTCTCAGGGCGCTATCTTAGCGCTTTTTTCCTCTGTGAGCATTTGTTTACTACTGTTAGTTGCTGTTCCACCACGGTACGTCATGGTTGGCTTGAAGATTTTCATTTGTGATCTCGTTTTGCTACGAGACTCAAGCTTTACGTGAGTCAAAACTATTATAATTTAATTCCGACGTCTGCCTTACCCCCAGTGGTCCTGTTTACGTATTTATTTATTCAAGTGTCATCGCTCACCGGGCAATTTACTGAGCTAGTTAAAGGCGCTATTCGTGAAACGGAGGTTATGGAAACTTGTACTTATGTTGCGCCTTTCTGATAGCAGGAATAAACTACTTAAAGAATTAATATTATGTTTTCTCCTTTCTGTGACGTTATAATATATATAAATTATATTAATAGTGACTATCCAAGTGCAGGAGGTCGGATACCCCATCCACACATGGTGTGACGCCAACTCCCACAGAAAAGTCAAAGTGTAGGTTTTTAAGTCGCACGGTTAAGGAAATTCTTGATTACAGTAAGCTCCGAACTATGTGGTTACAGACTCGGTGCAAAAGGATTCCCGAATTATTTAATCTTATTTATTTATAGTTTAACGTCTTGTCGATAGCATGGTCACTAGAAACGAGAGTATTGGTTCGTACTGTCAGGAGCGCGAAGGTCCACGCTCAAGTGTAGCTCGAAAAAGGTGCTAAAAAATTGATTTGTACTAGTAAACAAAACTAGCTTGTATATACTGCAGATTCATTTAAGTCAGAAGAGCAGCGGTGATGTAGTGGCTAGACTACTCGCCATTAACCGAGGTGAACCCGGTTCGATTCCTGACGGGATCGCTCCCGGATTTTCTCATATGGGAATCGTGCAGGACGATGCCGCTGGTCGGCGGGTATTCTCGGGGATTTCCCGTTTCCCTCGCCCTCGCATTCCGGCGCTGCTCCATACTCATCTCGCTTCACCCTCATCGGCTCTTACTCCACCGCAGTTTTGTTGGTGCTTATGTGAGGCACGCGCAGCCTTACAGAAGGAACCAGGAAGCAGAGGGCGAAGTCTTGAACGAGCAGCGGTGGCCTCAGTGCGGAAGGATGACGCCGGAAGCCGGTGGCGGTAGCCGCGCACAGCTGGCCGGAGTGTCCGCGAGGGTCCCTGGACCGTGAATCGCCCGTGTCCTGCCGTCACGGTCCACGGCCTTCCACTCTGCGCTTCTCCTTCATCGTGCGCAGCTACCTCGCCGCGTTCATTCTATACTTCGAAAACAACCTGAGGAAAAAAAATTCCCTCTCGGCAGCTACATCAATCTGAACCGAAATCCTGGAAAAAACCATGCTCTCAGTAAAGTTGCCAGCTATGTAGGAAAAAATACCACCGTGTTGAACGTCTTATTCGAAGCGTGNTATACTTCGAAAACAACCTGAGGAAAAAAAATTCCCTCTCGGTAGCTACATCAATCTGAACCAAAACCCGGGAAAAACCATGCTCTCAGTAAAGTTGCCAGCTATGTAGGAAAAAATACCACCGTGTTGAACGTCTTATTCGAAGCGTNAAAAACCATGCTCTCAGTAAAGTTGCCAGCTATGTAGGAAAAAATACCACCGTGTTGAACGTCTTATTCGAAGCGTGACATTTACATCTGTAAACATTTAAGGGTCCCGCCTGGCTGGCACATCAAGTGCGTTGCTGAGGTTTGTTTGAAAATACGTAATTAAAAAAGGGTTGGATATTTTTTGTCTTGTTTAAACACGAAGAGCATTTGAGAAACGTTTCGTGACCGAAGACAAGTTTCAAGTTCGTATTTAAACTCCAGGAATATTTTTTTTGAACGTGAAGATGGTTAAAACGGGTGTTTTCGAAATCAGTTTCGGCTGCAAAATTTTCTATACAGAAATGTTATATTTTACTCTAGACAAGCATCACACTTTTATCTTTATTGGCGTGTCATAAAAATGTATTGTAACAGCTTAACGCTATGTTCAGGGTAGTCGTCGAGAGAAATATTAAACTCCCTCGAAAGTACATCTAGACTCAAGTGTTCCGAAATAAACTTCTTCCCACGAAAATCAGACTTTTTAAACATTGGCGTGGAGTGTTTTAGGACGTGTCAAATAAAGCGTTGTCTAATTATAGATGCAGTATATATACAGAAGCGTTTGAGATCTCGTCCATCGTCATAAAACAACGTGAATTTTTCATGTCCCAATTTATTAACCAGTTCGGTCACACATTAATTTCTGAGCTTAAGTGTTACAATAACGTAATTTTTTGGTATGTGCCGTACTTGTGTTCGGCACCTGCCCTATAAACATTTAACAACGTGTTGCGTGCTCGATGACGATGGAATTATTGGATTTAAAGAGGTATAAGAAATCCCACAAGGCAATCCCGTAAGGAAGACTCAGCGTACTGGGCGCTGATGCCTCGCTGTGTACAGCACCGGTCATAATATATCATTGGCAAGACGTCCACGATCGTGTACTCGTTGACTGAACGGTGCATCTAACGTCCCGTAATCAGCATTGCAGTGACCAATGTCAGAGGTTCATTATCCCGTTCTGTCCTGAATTAATTCCCGAGCTCAAGTGTTGCTATGGTTTAATTTTTTGGTGTGAACTGTACTCGTATTTCATGTTGAGCGTGCTTTTCGCAGCCAATGAACAACGCACTGTGTGTTCTTTGATGTCAACACTTACCATTCACAGATGAGAAAAGCTTAAACTTTAACAAATCAGATTTATTGCAAGGAAGACGCGCAAAACACCAGCCTCTGATAGTTACGCACAGTACCGACCATAAATATAATTAATGTGCAACATGTCCTTGATAATAAACACAAGAACTAAAATCTTTAAGACCATGTCATTTCACGTTTGATGATATGCTAGGCGTCACAGGCGTATATGATGACGTCACATAGTAGGTCATTGGGCCTCCACTCGTCCGACACGCCCTAAGATATGTTTGAACTAGGGCTGAGCCGATACCGGTACCGATATATCGAAACCGGCCGATATCGTAAATATCGGAATTGTGCGCAATTCATGTTTAAATCGCCGATATCATAACCGATATTTTTCCCTAAGAATCTAAGATGATGCTGTGCTACAGTGAAACCTCATTGTTGCGTTCCCGTTTATGTTGTTTTCCCGTATCAGTCGATTTTTTCCGATGGTCCCAACGAATATCCTATATAAACAATGTTAAAAAAACCGGCATGCTACGCCCTTAAATAATTAATTTACCCGCATCCATCGATCAGATATTCTGTCCGAAAACCAAAATATATTCGGAACTATTGCTTATCTGTGGAAAAACTATCTTAAAACCCGTACTACCAAAATTCAGTAGCGCCAAGAGCAGGTAAACAGAATCTACCTAACCTCAAAAACTAGTATACACAACTAGTTGTCGTGAAACAGTGCAATTGTTAACCACCACGTAATTTATTTTTGATAATTCAATCACTATTTGTTTTTAAATTACTCACGTCGAAAACAGGTAAAACATAATAATTGCAGGCATTTCTTTGTTTCAATTCAGCAAACGAATATTCGCGCAAATAAAACACGTATGTATAATGGATGTGGTACGGACCAGAACCAGACATTTATAATGGACGGAACGGATTTGAACTTTACACTCGTTCCACAATGGAAACGTAATAATATTTAGGTCAGTACGGTAAATAACCATGTAAATTACCAGCATTAAAGGGGAACAGTATGTTTTCACCGATTAATTCTGTTAAGATAAAATAACGCGAGGTACTTTTTTTTAAGAGTAATGCAGTGATATCAACTGTCACACAAGATGGCGAATGTTGTTTAATTTGGCGAAATTTAAAAATATTTTGCGGGCAACGGAATTTTTATCGAAATAAAATATATTTTTAAAAAAATCGGATTTTTACATGTCAAACTCAACCATNATTTTAAAAAAATCGGATTTTTACATGTCAAACTCATTGATTTTTAGCACATTTCTGTTTTAAATCATTGTTTTTAATAAAGTTTGTTTGATTTTTGCTACATTTTTTTACATT